>JAWQFJ010029236.1:5000-20000 GCA_034096865.1 Theodoxus fluviatilis | reverse complement strand
GCAGTCCAGGTGCTGCAGGCGGAGTGTCTGCACTGCCACAACACTGGTCCTCGGATTCACAGAGCTTCCTCAGGCCACGACAGGAGGCAGCGTGGCGGGAAATTGAGGGGTGGCAGGGGAGCAGTAGCAAGAATTGCGAGGAAACCGGGTCACATGGACAGCAAAACGCAGGGAGGGGGAGGGGCGAGAGAGAGAGAGAGAGAGAGAGAGAGAGAGAGAGAGAGAGAGAGAGAGAGAGAAAGTGTGTGTGTGAGAGAGAGACAGAGACAAAGAGACAGAGACAGAGAGACAGAGAGAGAGAGAGACACAGAGAGAGACACAGTGAGACAGAGAGAGTGACACACACAGGCAGAGAGAGAGAGACAGAGACAGAGAGACAGAGTGACGCACACAGACAGAGAGATAAACACACACAGACATAGAGAGAGACAGAGAGAGAGAGAGAGAGAGAGAGAGAGAGAGAGAGAGAGAGAGAGACAGACAGAGAAGGGGGAGATTCAAAGAGCGAGAGGGGCAAAACGATTTGAGGAGGAGAGGGGGAATAAGCAGTTGGGAGGAGGGAAGGGAGGAGAGCAGGGTAAGGCGATGGGAGCATGGAGGTGGAGCGCGGAAGAACAAAGGGACAGTGAGATGGAGGCGGAGCATGGAAAACAATGATATGGGGGAAAAGGAAAGAGAACAGGACAAATGGGGGCGAAAGGAAAGTGGAGGTTGGAGTAGAGTCTGGAGCAGCTCAAAATGAGGAGGGAAAAGGCAGGGCTCACAGCAGGCCAAGTCTGTGGCAAAATGCAGGGCAAACTCTTGGGGTCTTCTTGTCCAATAACTGCTGCTTGGAGACAGAGCACCAGACAAAATGCCGCCTGCCTCCAACCTTCCCTCACCTCACCCCACCCCTCCTCCTTCCTCGCACATCTGCCTTGAACTAGATTTTAGATTATGAAAGAGTACGCTCCCAGGCTGACCTCACCCGTTCCTGAATACATTGGGTGCCAGCAGTTCCAGTTAGCGACATACATGCAGAAGGCAGTTGTTCACGGTGTGTTAAAAAAGGTGACCACGTACTGTACGAGTCAGTGCACTTTTTCTGGGAACATGTATATTAGGAAAAGGCATCTTCGTGGATCGCCGCTATTTAGTAAAGGTTTTTCCCTATTAAAAACAGCTGCATCATCTTGGAGGAACGCCGTATTAGGAAGCCAGACGAGACAACATCCCTGTGAAGAACAGAAGTTCTGACTGCGGGTCCCATGCCTTGGGCAAAGGCTGTTCTTATTTGTTGACTCCAGCCAAAAACCAATGCTACAGCAAATGTTGTTATGTTGTACTGTTATGTGGGGATTATCTTCAGCCGTGGTAAGCTCCTAACATAACAACTGGCATTCTCTGGAGACAGAGATCTAATCCCCTGAAGACGGAGTGTGGCTGCCTATATGGCGGGGTGTTATAAACAGTCACACACGCAATCATCTCACCCACGTGGGTGATCCTGGGAGTGTTTAGCACAGGTACGCAACAACAACAACAACAACAACAACAACTGTGCGTCCCGCGTGCGTGTTGTCGATTTTATTCCCTCCCGTCCGTCTGCAGGGGCAGAGACTCCGGCTGTAATATCCATTTGTCATCAGCAGGGAGTGAAGCTGCGATTTACATAGCAAATTCATGGAGATATGCATCGTATGTTGATGGGCAGAACAAGGAATGTTCGGTCAAGTGAGGAGACAGGAGTGCATCACACCACTTGCGGCGATGAGTTGCGTTAAGTAAACAAGGCTGATGAACGAGGAAACAGACTGAAAGAGAGGTGGCGTGTACATTTCATAGCACCTGCTGTAGCCGCAGATACCTGTCTCGTTAACATGTCTAGTAGCAACTGCTGCCCTCCACACTGATCTTCATGTTTCCAATCTAACATTCAACTTCGCGTTTTACTGTTATATCCAGCATTCAATTAACTCGCTCCTCCTACATCTACCTTCATTATCTCAAACGTTGTATTTGTTAATACTACTTTTATTACCATTTTCCTCAGCTATCTAGTTCTCCAAACCATATTCCACCTTCTCCAGCCACCATGACATCTTCGTTGCTGCTGAAACCCTCCTCCTCCTCCTCCTCCTCCTCCTCCTCCTCCTCCTCCTCCTCCTCCTCCTCCTCCTCCTCCTCCTCCTCCTCCTCCTCCTCCTCCTCCTCCTCTCTTCCTTCTTTAGTAAAGCCAGCAACGAGACCTCAGATTTCCCTCCTCGTCTCACCCAACCTTCTCATCTCCAAGAAGAGGGGTGCTGAAATTGTCAAAGTGCCAAGGGTCGCTAATCCAATTCCAGTAAAGTCTTCAAGAGAGACTGCGAGTTACTGCACGCGCCAGGGCGAGCAGGCTTGGCAGGGCGGCTAGGGGTGTGCGATCAGGCGAGAAGACCCGGATTGGAGAAATCAGGAGACCTCCCAGAGGGCCGCCATTGGAGCAAAGCAAGGCTGAGAACTCTCTCGGCCCAGCGAGCAAAGGGCAGACCACTCTCTTTTCCCGGTATCGCGGGAGCGGCGAATGAAAATAACCCTCAACTGCCGAGATGGACAGGGTCGGCGATGGACAAGGCGAGGTTTGCTTGCTGGCCTTCCCGCTGACCAGGAGGGGTGACCTCAAAAAAGCAGGCCACTGGTTGCTTGTTGTCTTGCGAGGGAGGCGACGCCCCCTTGGTGCACGCCATGTATGGACAGCACTGGAGAAGCTAGACCAGGGTGGATGGTGAGGATAGGAGGCAAGACAAGGTCGTACCCTTGCCTCAAGGTGGCAGTAGACCTCTTGGGCCAGGCTGAATGTTCAAAACTGGAAACCCATGAAATCTCTTTCTTGCCAAGTTGGCTGCAATAGCCACATATTCACTGGGAACGATATTAGGATTTCACGTTTGAAAAAGAGAGTTTGGTTTGGGAGAGTCAGTGTTGAACTCCGGAGCTATTTCCTCTGCATTGACCCTTCGATACAAAGCTATTGTTTCATTTGAAGTTAGTGAAGACTTAAACATTCTTCAGTCGTAGTATCATGATTATTATATTTTGCTGCTTGACTCATTCTACATCATGATGCGTCTGTATGACATAACTTTTCTCTGTCCAAAAGGTCAGTGCAAAGTAAAATATAGATATATGTTATGTATGTACGTGGTCTTGCATTGCGAAAATGTCACACCATTCAAGGGCGCACTATGCGCCACATCCTTTGCTCACGACCAGAATAGGTGGGTTTTGAGTCCTTCTTTACAGTTCGTTAGGAAAGAAGGTCTTGAAAAAAATTCCCGCAGCCACCTGCTCGGTTCACTGAGTACAAATACCCCGAAGAACGTAATTTGATATCGCCTACCAATCCTCTGTTTATGATTATATCGTGTCTTTGAGATCATCATATTCACATAAAAACCAAGAATGTCTGGCCAGGTGAGATATTTCACCAAGCAAGGCGTTTGTATCGCTGGATTAGATCAGAGATCAGACTGATGGATGACGGTCTGAGACCTGTGTGTAGGTGCAGCCAGACATACGGTCCGTGTCAGTCACCAGTCAAGACTTCCTGAAGGAGGGTGGTCTCAGAACAAGGTCTCCAGTCAGGTGGAAGCTGCTACCTTTAACTCTGGCAGCGCTGGCTCCACCCCAGGAGTATCTGACCCGGCATCAAACCCCAGCCCACACACTGGCTCGCAGAGGCGCCCCAGCTGGAGAGCACTGCGGGAAACTTCCCCCGTGTCCCCTGTGAATGATTGGGTGCTGCGTCCGGGATCAGATCTGCAGGAAGCCCAGGGGGAAAGCCAGAGCAGTTTCCTGGCACACCTGCAAGGTCTCGGGCATGCGAGTGACGTAAATGAGGAAGGGAATTCCCCTCGCCAATTTTTCAGGTTTCACCGTTCCTAGAGTTTCCCATGTTTTACTGGACCAGACATGATACACGGAGTGTTTCTGAGCCAAAGTGTTGAGAAGATGCACTGAGCATTATCTCTGACCTGTCTGCCTGCTCACCACTTATCGAACATATCCCGCAAATAAGTGTCCGTGGCACGCCAGCTAGATAAGAGATACAGGAATATACTGTTAGTGGAATGATTTCAACTGCAGAGGGACGCAGTATACTTTTCACCATACAAATGATAGAAACCCAAACTAATGCCTTGCATTAGATCGTGTTTCAGCAAACGCAGTAACATGTCTATCAAATCTCAATAAAGTGTTAATGGCTTTGACGTTTGCAGTAGTGCGTTTCCCGTTCTGCACCCTTTCCACTGTCATAACAAGTTTTCCATTCAGAATTACTGACTTTCTCAGCTATTCATTTCCCATCCCCCCACCCCCAACCCCTTCCTCCCACCCCCACCCCCACCCTCACCCCCACTTCTATTCCCCAAGCAATCCTGACCGAAGTATGACTAGTTCTAATAATTCTTTATGGCTTTAATATTGTTTAGGTGCTCTGTGTGTTTTATCATTTACCTTTGTAAAATTAAATAATTTTATCAACACGCTATATAAACTTTCGTTTGAGTTTCTGGTTAACAGTCCCTGGTGACAGACTAGCACCATTAGCAGATGTAAACGATCATTATCTACCATGCTATGTAAGTACATTACTTTACACGTCTTTACACGTGCGATCAATGTGTCAGTTGACCCAGGATTCGAAAATGTCGTTTTGTGTGAATTTATTGTTTATGACTGTAACTGTAAGTGCAGCTGGTTTGCCCCGTCCTGGAAACACTTAGATACACACTCGGGGGGCAGTGCAGGCAGGGAAAGACGGCACAAAAAGAGGAGTTTGGGGGCTCTCTGCGTCTTCTGACACTGTTGATACGATCTTCCCAGCTGCTTTCAAACTCAGGAGAGGCTTACCTCGTCAGAGAACGCCGTTCTAATCTATCCTTTGCACACGACTCCATGTCTTTGGCAGAAACGTGGTCTGTATATGGCAACCCGAAATTAGCAGAGAAGCATACTCTGACGTAAGACCGCGCACAAGATGTCCATTGATATTTACAAATGGACACATTTCAATATATGTGCATACCCCAGCAGGACAACTATTTACTCAACTTGAAAGATACGAGCTGGCAGCCTACCGCAGACATACCGCAGACTTGATAAGGCCTCTGAGCGTACATGTGATTGGGATGAAGGGAGTGTTTATTTTGCCGCGGATTCGAAATCAGCAGGAGCTTGTGCAAGCAGTGCCCTTCTTCGCCACGTGGATGATTGCGAGAGTCAGCGTTTCCACGAAACCATCCAGTCTGTTAATGAAGAGCTGTATGACGGTCTTAGTATCAACCTGGTTGATGCAGTAGTCAAACGTTGGCAACGCTCTCTCAAGATTATCTCATTTTAGATTGGTGTCCAACAATGTACCTTACTTCCGCAGAAAATGTGGAATGTTGTTTATTTGGTTAGGTCTCAACCCATAAGAGCACAGCTGATGTATTATCCATATTCGTATTTAGGGGCTCGGTGAGGTTTTTCTTTTCTGCAGCTAATAATGGTGCTACATCTCTAATTGGTGAAATCCACATTTAGAACAATTTTTACGTGCCTCGAGCAGCCAGGCACAATAGAAATAGGCAGTTGGTGACAGTCAATCAAAGTTACGCAGCCATAAGAGAACGTGCTCACTCTCGAAACGTACTTTTCCTCAATTAATTTTGTATCTTTGCCACGCTTATAGCTGGGAAAAAGCGCTGTAACCAGGAGTGGGAGCACCTGTTCAATGAAAGCCGCAACGGTTGCATCCGCTTTGACAACACTACAGTGTATGCGCAGATTCATACGTATACGAAAGACACTATCTACAGCACTATCACATATACTGTTACATACACTAGTATATTCCTTGAGCCATTTGATTCCCTCTTCATCATCTGGAACCCCTGGTTGCTGGGCTTCCGGGTTATGGCAGCCAGGGGTTCCAGACGATGAGGGGGACATCGAGTGGCTCCGGTCAGTGTGCTACTCTTGGATCTGTAATGTGTTGCTCTATGAATTCCATGTAAGGTGGACGACTGCAAGCACCACTCCCTAGCGACGGGGAACCAAGCGATGCAGTCGTACATAGGTCACAGACAGGAAGGTCACAGATAGGAAGGACTCAGATAGGAAGGTCACAGATAGGAAGGTCACAGATAGGAAGGTCACAGATGGGAAGGTCACAGATGGCAAGCCCAGCTGGCACCGCTACTCTTAAAGCCACAACCGCAAAACGCAACTGAAAACAAAAGTTAAAAAACCCTGTTGCAGTAGTGCTAGACTGTGACTGACCGTGCTCTGTGTGTGTTTGTTGTTCGCTGTCTGGTGTTAGTACACACATTAGCACACAATTGATTTATCTGCTCGGTGACATGGGTGTGTTTGTGGGCGTTGGTATGTCTGGCGTTTGCGTGTGTACACGTATGTGTTCGTGCATGCGTGCGTGTGTGTGTGCGTGCGCGCGCGCGTGTTTGTGTGTATGTGTGTGTGTGTGCGTGCATGTGTGTGTGTTTGCACTCACGTATATGTATGTGCGCGCGCTAGTGTGCGTGTATACACTCACGTGAATGTGTGTGTGTGTTTGTGCGTGTGTGTGTGTGTGTTTGTGTATGTGTATGTGTGTGTGTAAATGCGGTATGTGTGTGTGCGTTTGTGTGTGTGTGTGTGTGTGTAAATGTGGTGTGTGTGTGTGTGTGTGTGTGTGTAAATGTGGTGTGTGTGTGTGTGTGTGTGTGTGTGTGCATGCGTGTGTGTGCATGCGTGTGTGTGTGTTTGTGTTTATGTGTATGTGTGTAAATGTGATCTACACAGCTGTTTTAAGCCCACAAGCAGTCACAACTTCAACAGAAAATCTTCGTCTTTCCTTTCACAAGAGATCGTCCAGGTGAGCGGGGTTGACATGGTTTCCAGGGCGCACTCTAGCACCACGCCACGCCCTGTCTTACAGGCTTGCATTACTGCCCGCTGCACGCCATGGCCCCGAGGCAGAACAGGCGGGCTTCTTCTCAAAGAGGCGTCGAGGTGATGTGGAGCAGTTGCCAACACACACATGTATCATCGTCTGAAAATTGGGAGGGAAGGTACTGTTGGAGCTAAAGAAAATACGCATGTGGAACGCTCCGCGGCGTAACCTTAGAGTGCAGCACGCCTCGGGTGCATTCTTCCCTCGTTAGAGCATGGCGGTGTAGTTTGTGTCAGTGTGCCGCGGACCCTTCCAGAAGCGTGTGTGAACTGAGATAGTAGACATGAAGATGTTATGCAGGGAGCATCACCCTTTTGGTATGGGGCTGGTGTCGGAATGTCAAAAATCTGAACGCGCCATTAAATCTGAGAGGAAAAATCACCTGGCCCAGGTTGACTCTTTACACACACTAAGTTCTCGATTAAAAAAAGTTTCAGTCTATAAAGCGTGAGTAACGGACGGACTGATTTATCCATTCTTTTTTTGCTGCTGACAAGTATGAGCATGAATATAAAAATAATCTAACACTTTCTGTGCGGCCGGATTCGTTTTATGTTCCCTCCTCTTCCCACCTCCTCCCACCCCCACCCCCCATCTCTAATTGACTGGACTCCCTGGCTGCTTGGCCTTCGGGGCCGATTCCGGTAGCTCAGTAGGCAATCTGGCCACCAGATGGCATCAGATGTGTTGGATCATTACTATAAAATATGAATACAAAAAGTACTGCAACAAACCGATACATACTGCACACAATCTACTTGTAATGAAAGGATTCATACTTGTTACTTACCAGAAGCTAGCCTTCAATGAAAAAGAGGGTGAAACATTTACATGGAGGCATCAATCACGCTGTTTGCACTACGCCACCTAATTACGAGCTTACCCTGCACCTGATTACATTTCCTACGTTTTCTTCGAGAGTCACTTCATAGTGTGATAAAACGTGAATTAATTCGACTGTTTTGATCATCCTTTTCTGATAATAGAGTATGTAACGCCAGCACGTTCGTGTCATGTGAATATAGTCTGAAATCTTTTTTTCTAATGTCATTGCACACTCGGCTACTACACGAATTGCGCGCTTTGCTTTGTTTCGTTGCACAATGAACGACGTAACTTTGGGTTGCCATCATGAACAGAGTGCAGCAATGGAGGAAGTTGAGGCAGTAGGTCATATTAGAAGACGGGAAAAGATAATGACGGAGCAGAAAAAGCAAAAGAGGAACTCACAGTGATGAGAAGCATGAATGAATGAATGAATGAATGAATGAATGAATGAATGAATGAATGGATGAATGGATGACATGTTTAAGGACCGTCGTGTTTTGTAGGTTATAAAAGTTCGTTGATCACGAAATTTATTAGAGCTGATAGAAGTAGGAACACGTTAAGCCTTTTTCCCCGTAGTTATTCGCCTGTTATGAATCGCGTAGGGAGATGCATTGAGAGGCAGGACTGCTTGACGCAGAGGTGGACGATACACTGATATGGTTCATGCAGATTTTTAGATTTTATTTGGTGGACAAACGAGGAAGCTAACAAAATCAACGGGTGTGACAAGCAGCAGAAGCAAATGGCGCATATGGCGGAAATAGCTCTATGCACGAAATCTTAAGGAATAAACGTAAAAAGAGACACGAAACAACAGATTAAAAATACACATTCAAACGACTTTGAATAAGGTGAGGTTTAAGAGCGCAAGTTGCTATTTTCACTGCCGCCAAAAATAGAAACTACGTCTGCAATATAAAAATTTGATCGCAAGGGCTCGAGAACGCAAAACTTTCAAACAGAGATAGTTGCGTCTTTCCTTTCCAGCCTAATGAATTTCTGTAGTCAACAACAGTAGGCGGGAACACAAGCAACGATGTTTATGGAAGGAATAAAAAGAAAGCAACTGGGCGCTTTCTTCTTAAGTAAAAACAAAAGTTTCACCGTTTTAAAGCTTTTTCAAGAGAAGACTTCAACCCCACTATTTTGACGTGCTTGGTGCAAACAGTGCAGTTCGCGGCTCTGTTTCTGCATTTCTCCAGTCTACGAGGCTTGCTAGCATGGGAAGCGCTCACAAAAAGGAAAAACAATTGTGCGTATCAATCATGGACACAAAGGGCCGCCTAATAACACGTGCTCTTAACCGTCAGCGCATGGAAAGGCTATAAGGATTGGAAACACGGAATACAGGAATGCAATACTGATACTAGCTAACGGCATTAAGGATTCGTCACTTTGATATAAAAAAATGTGTCTTAAAGAGCGCATTAAGCAGGGCGCCTCTCCGCTCTAGGGCGTCTAAGATCTGGATAGAAGGCAAATGGAGTTCTCGCCACGTTGTAGGATTTGGCACACCAGCATCTAATGTAGTGATGGCGCCTGCTGATGACCTCGCTCTTCAGGCACGCTTGCCATTGACAGGTGCTCTTCGCCTGCTTCCACAAGCATGAACGCTCACTCTCGCCCAGCCCTTTGCCCAGCTCTTTGCACCTCCTTCTTTCCTGCGCATCGCTTTCTCTACCCTACTACCCCCATACACATAATTATACACATACTTACACTTACACCCACGCACACACACACGTGCGCGCGCACACACGCCAGCATACACACATTTATACGCTCGCACGCACCCCAAAACAAATTCACTCACTCTCTCGATCACTCACTCACTCGATTACTCACTCATTCGATCACTCACCCACCCACCCAATCACCCACCCACCCACCCACAAACCCACCCACTTACGCACTCACGAACTCACACACACACACACACACGCACACACACACACACACACACACACACACACACACAGACATACACACACACACACACACACACACACACACACACACGCACACACACACACACACACACACACACACACACACACACACACACACACACACACACACACACACACACACACACGCACACGCACACACTCACACGCACACACACACCCACACGCACACACCATCACACGCACACACACACACACACCTGCATGCACACAATCACTCACTCACCTCACTCACCTCACTCACCTTACTCACCTCACTCACCTCCCTCACTCACTCACTCACTCTCTCGCGAGCACGCGCGTGCGCATACGCTCGCGCACACGCACGCACACACACAGGTACACACACACGCGCGCGCACACACACACACACACACGCGCGCGCGCATTCACACACACACACAATATCACACATACACACACACACACACACACAATCACACACACACAATCACACACACACAATCACACACACACACATACACAATATCACATCCACTCACATACACACGACACACAGCCACACACACAACCACACACCGGCGCGCGCGCACGCACACACACACACACACACACACACACACACACACACACACACAACATATACGCACCCCCCCCCCCCCCCCCCCCCCACACACACACACACACACATTCTTCCTTCCACAACCCGGTGATTTGCGGCCAGAAAGTCATTCGATGAAGTGAATTCAGTTTGAACAGGAGCGCATTCAGTCTTAATCGGTGCAGAAGCGATCAAGTAAGACGGCGAAGAAATCTGCCTCCTGATTGGAGGATTCTATTCAGGGAACCAATCAGAGGACTGCTTTTATACAGGCTCTCCAAAAGAAGAAATCGATTTCACCAAAGATGTGTAACTATAATCTTTGATTTCACAACGCCTGCTACAAAAAAACCTTCTTGACAGGTATGTATTGCTTTGCATTTCCTAAAGATATTCCACAGGGGTGTATACGTTGATAAACAAGCTGGCATTCTTTGATAATAATGAAAATTAGATCGTTCCCAGTCATCAACACCATCATGTAGATCTAGGCCTATGTGCGAGTTCGATTTCACAACGCCTGCTACAAAAAACAAAGCCAAAACACCCCCATTATTGCAGCAAATCATTTTAATACACATTACACTGTAATCTTATTCATAAACATGATCGGAACGCATCAGAAACGCGTCGATAAACAAGCAATTTTACATGTCGCTAAGCGGTGTGATTACTTCCCTTGATTCACCCATGTAACTTGCCGCTTGGGGGAGCAACGTGTCTCGGTCATCACAACAATGAGCTAATGAACTATCTTTGTATAACTACATAAACTTTGCTAATACTGAGGAATTCCTGTAAGGCTTCAGAAAAACACGTTGAATGCAACGACTGGAGTTCTCACATGCATTCTCTACAGATCATGTCCCAACACTCTTTACAGACCGCAAAATCCAAGTTTCCCTCTGCATACAAATAAATCACAAAACTAGATGGGTAGAAAAGTATTTTAATGTGTAGCAGTTTATTACAAAGAAAACAGAAATGTACCTTTTTGATACATGGACAACAAGGAGTTCTTCGATAATGTTTCTATAAGAGCAATAGGTTAGACTGTTAATTGTCAGCGTTAAATTTTGCAACTTACAAAGAACAATGTGAGGCTATGAATGCTGTGAATCAAAATACTTGAATAAACTTCGTACAGAAAAGTAGAAAGTTTTTGCAAAAGCCAGTAAAATGGAATAACACAACAATGAAATGAATAAGACATAAGATACAGCTATCATTATCTTGCATTTTCCTTACTCCAAAGATACTTTGGAAGTGAAGACCAGATGAAGATATAAGTATGCAGGTTATACTATTTAAAAATAATATATACTTGTATTATCATGTTACGTAATCGTGCACATACATTGTTCGTTTCAATCGACACCTGGCAAATCAGCTAGGTGACAGTGACCTCCCCTTAAGCGGAAGACAATTTTTTCATTATGTATGATAGAACAAGCATATATGCTTTTGACTATGGAGAGCTTCGTGACAACGACAAGATGATCATTAGCTCACGAAATCATAGTGCAAAGCATGCAAATGAAGCCAAGTTGTAAGCACGTCTTCTCTCTACATGGCTCTTCTGGGGTCCGTGTATTTGCCAATGAACAGGTTGATGTTGTTGACCTTGTCACGAACCACGAACATAAAAGGGTGGTTCACGTTGAACTGACGAGACGGCAAAGGAGCGGAAAGGAGGGATATGCCGAAGCCAGTGGCGGCTGAGGCAGCAGTTCCTTCTTCAGTGACTTCCAGTACAGCCTTGTGTTTGCCGTCAGACACGTAGAGCTGTTGTGTGCGTTCTGCCAGCATGCCTCTCAGGTCTGCTTGGTTCATATCGAACATCCGCCTGATGCCCAGACGCTGTAGAGGTTCCTTGATGTCCGCCTCGAACTCCACCTGAAGGAGACAGCACAGGCTCATACATTTACAGTAGCAGAGGAAGGACACCAGCTTCAATGCAATGGACAAAAGTTTTGCATTCAACACGAAGTCAAGTCCAAATGTCCGCCTCGAACTTCACCTTAAGGAGACAGCACAGGCATACCGCGGTGGAAGGATCTCAATCTCAAGGTCAACAGATAAGGATATTGCATGCAACACGAACGAACGTTTAGGATACACTTGACTGACCTACAAAATGATTTTCACTAATTTGAGCGAGCGGATCCGCTAAACATTTTGAAGTAACAACAAATTAAAGAGAAGGAGGAAGAAGACGAAGGCAAAGTCAAAGACGAAAAAGACAAGACGAAGAGAGAAAAAAGAGAGGAGGCAAAGTCGAAAAGGAGGGGGGTGGGGAGGGAGGGAGAAGAAGAAACGACGACGATGACGAAGAGGAGGAGAAGAAGGAGGAGAAGGAGGAGGAGGAGGAGAAGGAGGAGGAGAAGAAGAAGGAGAAGGACGAGGAGAAGGAGGAGGAGGAGGAGGAGGAGGAGGAGGAGGAGGAGGAGGAGGAGGAGGAGGAGGAGGAGGAGGAGGAGGACGACGACGACGACGAGAACGACGACGACGAGGACGAGGACGTGGACGAGGAGGACGAGGACGAGGACGAGGCGGACGAGGACGAGGAGGACGAGGACGAGGAGGACGAGGACGAGAAGGAGGACGAGAAGGAGGACGAGGACGAGGTCGAGAACGACGACGACGAAGGAGGAGGAGGAGGAGGAGGAGGAGGAGGAGGAGGGAGATGGGGAGGAGGAGGAGAAGGAGGAGGAGGAGGGAGGAGGAGGAGGAGGAGGAGGAGGAGGAGGAGGATCTTACCCTGATAACTGTGTGACAAAGATTCAGTGCCGAGCGTTACACCAAATAAAACTTAAAGCAACTTACACGTATGTGGTCCAAGACATTTACAATCACAATCGAGTTGCTTCTTTTTGGGTCTGATGACATATATCAGTGTGTGTGGGTGGGGGGGGGGGGGGGATCCCTAGACATCTAAAAGAACACAGCGTTGAAAAGGCTACTGTACTAATACTGAGGAATTCCTGTAAGGCTTCAGAAAAACACGTTGAATGCAACGACTGGAGTTCTCACATGCATTCTCTACAGATCATGTCTCAACACTCTTCACAGACAGCAAAATCCAAGTTTCCCCCTGCATACAAATAAATCACAAAACTAGATGGGTAGAAAAGTATTTTAATGTGTAGCAGTTTATTACAAAGTAAACAGAAATGTACCTTTTTGATACATGGACAACAAGGAGTTCATCGATAGTGTTTTTATAAGAGCAATAGGTTAGACTTAATTGTCAGCGTTAAATTTTGCAACTTAAAAAAAAAGTAGAAAAGTAGAAAGCTTTTGCAAAAGCCAGCAAAATGGAATAACACAACAAAGAAATGAATAAGACATAAGATACAGCTATCATTATCTTGCATTTTCCTTACTCCAAAGATACTTTGGAAGTGAAGACCAGATGAAGATATAAGTATGCAGGTTATACTATTTAAAAATAATATATACTTGTATTATCATGTTACGTAATCGTGCACATACGTTGTTCGTTTCAATCGACACCTGGCAAATCAGCTAGGTGAGAGTGACCTCCCCTTAAGCGGAAGACAATCTCTATTTTTTCATTATGTATGATAGAACAAGCATATATGCTTTTGACTATGGAGAGCTTCGTGACAACGACAAGATGATCATTAGCTCACGAAATCATAATGCAAAGCATGCAAATGAAGCCAAGTTGTAAGCACGTCTTCTCTCTACATGGCTCTTCTGGGGTCCGTGTATTTGCCAATGAACAGGTTGATGTTGTTGACCTTGTCACGAACCACGAACATAAAAGGGTGGTTCACGTTGAACTGACGAGACGGCAAAGGAGCGGAAAGGAGGGATATGCCGAAGCCAGTGGCGGCTGAGGCAGCAGTTCCTTCTTCAGTGACTTCCAGTACAGCCTTGTGTTTGCCGTCAGACACGTAGAGCTGTTGTGTGCGTTCTGCCAGCATGCCTCTCAGGTCTGCTTGGTTCACATCGAACATCCGCCTGATGCCCAGACGCTGTAGAGGTTCCTTGATGTCCGCCTCGAACTCGACCTTAAGGAGACAGCACAGGCTCATACATTTATAGTAGCAGAGGAAGGACACCAGCTTCAATGCAATGGACAAAAGTTTTGCATTCAACACGAAGTCAAGTCCAAATGTCCGCCTCGAACTCTACTTTGAACAAAGAATAGGACGAAAGCAAATCGCACTGTAAAACTAAACAGAGTGCTCAAGACGTCCAATTTCTTCAGTAAAAGTTTCATTAAGGTGATTAGGGTATTACCCAGAAGCTCAGGACAAAAAAGAAAGAAAAATTGATCATGATAATGACGACGAAGACGATAATGATGATCGTTATCCACGACTCAGAATGTTGGTCGGTGATGTTTTGTTACTTGGTCTCAGATTCCCACCAAATTTCTAGTAGAGCCGAATATTTTCAAAGCGAATGGGCACTGTCGAGGCTGTGAGCATTCAGAAGAGTAGCTGGCGCTTTTTCAAGGTTGTTCTGGGAGTTTGTGTGTGCTGCTTACCAGCATTCTAGTCCACTAGAGACTTCGCCTGCCGGATTCACAGAATGGTTTCCCAGTGCACTGCCTCTACTGCTGGTACTTTTTGTTTGTTTGTTTTCTACATTCCACAGTTGCTCTGTTTCCAGTCAGAGGTCAAAGTGCTTTCTGATAGCCTCGTATTCTT
>JAWQFJ010029235.1:10000-13622 GCA_034096865.1 Theodoxus fluviatilis | reverse complement strand
ATGGCTGCCTGTCCACCAACGTATTGTGTTCAAAACACTGTGTCATGTGTTCAAGTGCGTCAATGGTTTGGCCCCGCTGTATCTGGTTGAGCTCCTCAAGATTTATAAGCCTGTGAGGGATCTCAGATCTTCGGCGCAGTCATTACTCCATGTGCCACGCTACAACACCAAGAGATCTGGGGAGAGAGCATTCTCGTATGCTGGACCAAAACTCTGGAACGATATCCCAGACAGACTGAGGAAATCTCCTTCAATACAGACTTTCAAGTCACAGCTAAAAACTCTTTTATTCAAAGGGTGAACGTGTTGAGCGCCTTGAGCATGCCTTTGGGTGTGAGATTGGCGCTATATAAGAGCCAAAATACATACATACATACATACATACATACATACATATGCCTTTGTCAACAGTTGTATTTGGTTAGGTTGGTTCTTATGCCGTCTTGCTGTGCAGACAATGATTTCCAGGTTTGAAATAACCAGTCAAATGACATGCTTAATTCTTTGACTGCTGTCCATCTATCGCTGAAGTGAAGACAATGGCTTGTTATACCCAGAATAGGGGTCACAATCTGCAGTCTGCACTGTAGTTTAGTTGCGGCCAGGTTTTGAATTGACAAGCCTGTTTTTTTGTAGGAAGCCAAAATCCTTTCAGGGATGAAAGAAAAAGTACTGGGACCTCAGACAGAAACCAAACTGGTGACCTGTAGAAAATGTCTAATAGAAACGTAGGTGCTGATGCAGATCTGTATGGTGGTACTGGTGTTGCTCCTTCTCAATATCTGTTCTGTGCTCTCCATGTGCTATTTATTTTCTTCTGATTTGGCAGCTGACATGGTTTGCTGCGGGAATGTAATTTCTAGTGGATTTCAACTTGGATGGAGGATGTGAGCCAAGTGTGGAATTTAAAAAAGACTATTTTCAAGAATAAATAAATCCCCGAGCTAAATTTAAAATGTGACATTGTTACGTCATCATGATGCATGATGAAGGCACTATCATGATATATACTACTCAAAAGAAATAAAGGGCCACTTGCTTTATTACACGCTATTTTTAACGAACGACACTGATCACCGAAGAAAGTCAAAAAGTCTTTTTAATTCATTCATTTGTCGATTGATCAATGACATTTTCAGGTGTTAATACAAATTGATGTTTGCAAAGAATTAAATGAAATGGACACACCCCTATTTTCAATAATCAGAGCCAAGAGTATGTCACACAAAAGTGTCAATAACGAGTGTGGCCGCCATTTGCTCGGATGCACTTCACGCAGCGTTGTCGCATGGACCTGACCAAAGTCTGGAGGGTGTTGTGGGGAATTGCCTGCCACTCCTGGTCCATATTCTGGAACAGAATGTTGAGGTTTGGTGGAGGAGGGGGGTTGGCGCGAAACTGTCGCCCTAGGACATCCCAGAGGTGTTCGATCGGGTTCAAATCAGGTGATCGGGCAGGCCAGGCCATCCTGGTGATTTGTTGCCTGCAGAAAGTTGGTGACGACCCGTGATCTGTGTGCCGGAACGTTGTCGTCCTGCAGTACGGAGCCTGGTCCCACGGCCTGAAGGGCAGGCAAGGCAATGGGCTGCAGGATGTTGTCTCTGTAGGCGACGCCGGTCAGATTGGACGCGTTGCAAGGGGGTTCTGTAGTGAAGACTAAAGCCACCCCATACCATCAGAGAACCGCCGCCATGGCGACCATGCTCCACGACCGTTGCGTCGAAGAAGCGCTCTCCAGCTCGTCTCCAGACGCAAATTCGACCATCGTTGAAGGACAGGGTGTAGCGAGACTCGTCGGTAAACAGCACCCTGGACCACTGCTGCCTGGTCCAGGCCAAATGACGTCGTGTCCAAGCCAGGCGAACTGCCCGATGAGCTTGGGTGAGGGGCGGTTGCACCGCTCGGCGCCTTGATCGCATGTTAACGGCATGCAGACGGTTGCGAACAGTCTGATCACTGATGGTAACGTTGGTGGCTGTCCGCATCTGCTCTCTGAGCACGTTGGTAATGGCGGTTCTGTTGCGTAGGGCCGACAGGATGACGTAACGGTCTTGCTGTCTGGTCGTGAGTCGACGGCCTCCAGGCCTGCGTGGCTCCTGCACACTCCCAGTGCCATGGAAGCGGTGACGGAATATGTCACTCAGAGTCGCCTGCCAACTCGCACTGTCACATCTTCATTGAGCCACGCAATGGCCATTCCTCTTTCAGCGTCAGTCAGGCGGCGTCTTGGGGGCATGGTTGAAAATTCCAAAGAAACTGTGTTTCAACTGGCCAGTCGTCATTGCAACTGACTGACATGTGCTCAGAAAAGATTCAGCTTGCATGTGCAGAGCAGTTTTCAGTCTGCAATTGTCTTCTCGGTCAGCCACAGGCGTTTGGAAATTGAACATTTTAACGAGATTTTTCCGTTTCTTTTATGGCCCAGTGCTGAGCAGTTCTCATGAACTGATCTCAACACTGTTCAAAAACACCTTGGCTTGCACTTTGGGTTTCATTTGAAACAATTATTTTGTCCAAAAAAAGACGCGTCTTTTATTAAAACATAGTAGTGTATGATGCACTAAATATAAACTGATTATAGTGGGACTATATTTAGCAGCCCACTGGGGGTTACATCCCGGCTGCAAACTATGATAGCAGCTCACTGCTGTAGTTCATGGCTGTGGTCATTAAGAAGAACTGATGATGACTGCATTATCATGTCCATGTCTGAAGATGGTAACAAGTTGCCTCTAAACATTTTGCACGTCTCCCCATCTGGCATGGATGCTTGATTGGAACGTTGTTTTGTTGAACGCAAATGCCTTGTGTCAACTCATCTAAGTAACTGAATCTTGCTTTTTGACGTTAGATATTTTGTAATTTATGTTTCAGCCTCTCGGAAGAGTTCTTTGTTGATTTGTTCTTGCTGATGCAATATTACAACTGTTACTGGTTTTGTTATTGTGAATAGCAAAGTTGTTTTTTGTTCGAGTGCTGTGGTTTCCAGCATATTCACAATTAGAGAAGTTAGTACCTAGTCATATACTCTTTGTGATAAAGTTTTCGTTTTTACAGGTTTCACTTTGCAGTGTGTTCTGGTGTTGATTTGTGACACTGTTTGCTGCAAGTCAGTATTTTGGAATGAAATTCTGACACCAATGTGATTGTCATGTTTTCATGTTTTGTAACTAGTCATTTTTGCTCAAGTATTTTGTAAAATCTGTGTTACTGATAGTAGAAAGTTTGCCACTATCAAGAAATGAAAAGGAAAGAAAAACAGTTGAGTGCACATCTCACTTGTGGACAAAACATCTCATTTTGTTAGGTTTACCTGCATACAAACTTTTCCTGGTGATTTTTTGGTTATGATTTTGATATGTCTGTTGTTTGGAATGAGATGCTGAGCGATGCTGACTTTACCTTCCCTCAGTGGGTTGGGGTTAGGAAAAAACTCACCGCGTCTCCCTAGACCACTGGGAAGAGGCGAATCTCTCGGGAAATCATGTTTTGATTCCCTCTCTCTCACCTGTTCTAGTGATTTACGTGGTCAGTAGCCTTACATGGCCTACAAAGGCAGACAGGCAATAAAACTACTTCATCATCATCATCATCATCATCATCATCATCATCATCATCATCA
>JAWQFJ010029235.1:0-2500 GCA_034096865.1 Theodoxus fluviatilis | reverse complement strand
GCACACGAGAAACGATTCCTTCATGATGCATGCTTAATCATCCGCTGCTGCAGCCAAAATTCACGTAGTAGGTTACAAGGCAGTCAGTAAACGCACTTAAGGGCTTCAGGAACAGGACGCCGTGTGACAAAACACAAGCCATCTACCTCCTTTCTCCCTCTCTACGGCCAAAAAGCAACATGAGGTAGGAACACAAAGATGGGCGATATCAAACAAACGAGCAGAAGGCACGGGAAGCTGGCTGGCTTGGAGCTTGAGGGATCAGGTGGGATGATCTGAAATGGCAACAGTGTAGGGCCTCCCTACGGCTTTTTACATGGGGATTGATCGCCGCGTCTGGCGTGCAGCGCAAAACGTCTATGCACGCACTGCGAGGGAGAGAGCCAGTCCGTGGTTGAAGACCTCGCCACGGCACTCTCGTCCGCTAGGGAGGAAACCATCAGTAATTGAATCAGAGTGCCATATTTCCTGCATTTACAGCTCACCGTGCCTTTTGCCTATCTCGGGCGCCGGGAGCAATAATCGCGTTCGGCTTTCTGGAAGATGCGGGCCGGACCCGTAGATGGCGTGAAATGGAGGAGAGCTGGAGATAGTCCTCGCAAGGCTGGCCGCTTACAAGGGTCATGCCCTCGCTCTGCTCCGTTCTCCAGAGGCGAATGCGATATTTGCATTTGATCGTGCCCAAGAGGAGTTCTGCACGGTTCTACGCACAGTCTATCTGCATGCGAAGTTTTAGTGATGGATCATCGCCGTCTTGTGGCACGCTGATATGATGTCCTGCCTCCAGTTACTCTGGCTATCTCTTTTCAGCCAGGACTGTTCCAAGAATAAATGTGCAAATGTGGCCCGCTAAGTCCAAAGAAATAGACTTAGAATGGCTAAGCGACATTCCGCCGTATCGCTTTCGATGCAACTTCTGGTCCTCCATCGCTGCACCAAAGAGACCACTGCTGTATGCATAAACGAACGGCAAAGGGTGTCTTTACCAGGGACAATTGCACATGACAGATTACTGGGCTGCTTCTGTAACTGTTTCCAGGAAGGTTACATGATCGTAAGCAGCTTCAGCGATATTTTTTAATGAGGCCCCGAGCACGATGAGACAAGAAATTCAAAAAGGAGTGCATTGTTTCTATGTGTACAGCAATCTGCAGCCACCAAAGGGCATTTTGCTGGAACGCTCGAATTTTCTTCCCAGTCCATGACAAAGCAGAAGAAAACCCAATCACCTCTTCCTCACACCACACCACCGGGACCTATACTGACATACAGGCATGTGTTGTGAGGTTTCTGGAGTGTGCTGGAATGTCGTGGCGCTTTCAGGCTGCTTACGTCAGTCTCCTCGCCTCTGCTGTTATTTAGTTACTTGACGTAGTCCGGGTGAATTTGTCTCTTAAACGACATTCTCGCAGCTTCCAGACAATGAAGTACATTGTGGGTTGTTCTCAAAGAATCTGGAACCTGTAGAAAGGTATAACATAAGCAGAGCGCGACGAGAGACGAGAGAATGCAAAAGACCGAAAAAGGTGAGAGTTCAAGAAGTTTAGCGAGCGCGAAAAGTCCTCCATAAGGAGTGATAAGTTCTACAGCATTGTGCCCCTAGAGTGAGGTGTGCCCCTAGAGTGAGGTGTACAGCAGAGAGTGAGGTGTACAGCAGAGACGAGGTGTACAGCAGTGAGTGAGGTGTACAGCAGAGAGTGAGGTTTACAGCAGAGAGTGAGGTGTGCCCCTAGAGTGAGGTGTACAGCAGAGACGAGGTGTACAGCAGAGAGTGAGGTGTACAGCAGAGAGTGAGGTGTGCCCCTAGAGTAAGGGGTACGGCAGAGAGTGAGGTGTGCCTCTAGAGTAAGGGGTACAGCAGAGAGTGAGGTGTGCCTCTAGAGTGAGGGGTACAGCAGAGAATGAGGTGTGCCCCTAGAGTAAGGGGTACAGCAGAGAGTGAGGTGTGCCCCTAGAGTAAGGGGTACAGCAGAGAGTGAGGTGTGCCCCTAGAGTGAGGTGTACAGCAGAGAGTGAGGTGTGCCTCTAGAGTGAGGTGTACAGCAGAGAGTGAGGTGTGCCTCTAGAGTGAGGGGTACAGCAGAAAGTGAGGTGTGCCCCTAGAGTGAGGTGTACAGCAGAGAGTGAGGTGTGCCTCTAGAGTGAGGTGTACAGCAGAGAGTGAGGTGTGTCCCTAGAGTGAGGTGTACAGCAGAGAGTGAGGTGTACAGCAGAGAGTGAGGTGTACAGCAGAGAGTGAGGTGTACAGCAGAGTGAGGTGTACATCAGAGAGTGAGGTGTACAGCAGAGAGTGAGGTGTACAACAGAGAGTGAGGTGTACAGCAGAGTGAGGCGTACAGCAGAGAGTGAGGTGTACAGCAGAGAGTGAGGTGTACAACAGAGAGTGAGGTGTACAGCAGAGTGAGGTGTACAGCAGAGAGTGAGGTGTACAGCAGAGAGTGAGGTGTACAGCAGAGTGAGGTGTACAGCAGAGAGTGAGGTGTACAGCAGAGTGAGGTGT
>JAWQFJ010029234.1:55000-58424 GCA_034096865.1 Theodoxus fluviatilis | reverse complement strand
ATAGGAATACACAGATTCACCAAATAAACGCATGCACTGCGCCAGGCGCACCACACAACATACCACACTCCACTCACACACGCACACACACACACACACACATGCACAACACGATGCACGCACGCAGGCGGCAAACAGGACAGGAGAGAGAAAGAGAGGTAGGGAGGGGATGGAGAGAGAGAGAGGGAGAGAGAGAGAGAGCAAGACAAAGACAGACACAGGGACAGAGTGACAGAAACAGAGAGAGTAAAAATGAGAGAGAAAATGAAAGTGTGAGAAACAGAGTGAACGAGAGACAGACACAGAAAGTGAGACAAATACAGAGAGGCAGAGAGAAACAGAGGCAGAGACATACACAGAGACAGAGAGAGAGAAAGAGACAGACAGACAGGCAGACAGACAGAGACAGACAGACAGATAGACAGAGACAGAGACAGAGAGAGAAAGAGAGAGATAGAGACACAGAGAGAGAGAGAGAGAGAGAGAGAGAGAGAGAGAGAGAGGAGAGGGAGGGATATATATATATATACGCAAAAAGGTAAAACTATGCAGACTCCTCGAGCCGTATCGACGATCGCTTCTTTGGCATCGGCCAAGAGACGGTGGAAGGGTAGTAGTATTTTGTGACAAAATTTGAAGTGACTTTAGTCCTCGCAGTTCAGCGGCCCTAGTCTATGATCGCATTTGGTGGACCAACCGGATCATACATATATATAGATATATATATACGTTAGCGACTCGCTATGATGTCATGTGAGTCAGTAGACGAGGGGATAAAGCGCGGGACTGTGAACGCTCGAAAGTCCTAAAGTCGTTGGGTTCGAGCCCCGAAAAGGATTAATTTTTTTATCCACTTTTCAACATGTAACAGTATTTACTTTTCTTTTATTATCAATTGGTTTGGTATTTCCAAGTCAGCCTGAATTTGTATGTAAACATGCTATAAAATGCAGTGCGTAGCACGGGTACTCGCTAGTATATGTGTGTGTGTGCATACATATATATATATATATATATATTATATAATATATATATATTATAGAAGGGAGAGAGAGAGAGAGAGAGAGACAGAGAGAGAGAGAGAGAAGGGGGGTATTTGTTTACAATCGAGGTATCGCCTGTTTATTTCTCTGAGTATACACTCCTATCTGAATCCTCTACAAAGCAACACATAGAACTGTCTTCCGTTATAATGGCCTGTCTATCTTGTCATTGTGGTCGTCTTCCTCCTTATCACCTGCAAATTAGAAATGTAAAGATGCTATCGCTACAACAAAACAACGACCACAGCAGCTCCCACAACATGTACTACACTGTTACCATGTCCACATTCAGCAATCACGTCCATGCTTGAAGCTGACAACATGCGTTGTACTAGAAACTGAGGAAAGGAGTAAAACGTGAGCTGTATATAGCTATGGAAACGAAACTATTTCAATGCTTTGTATTCCATTTGAACATCATCTACTCACCGATGCGGCAGTGCAGGAAGAGAGGGACCACACGGTGACTAACACTAGCAGTGGACTCCAGCCCAAAGCGAGGAGGTGGGAAGTCGCCATTTTCAGTCTGTCTGTGCTCCCTCTGCGCAGAGCCCGACCCGCTACCCAGTTGCTTGATGCTCTTGATAGCACGAGGATCACGGACTGCTAAGAACCCTGCTACTTATCTCGAGCTTGGCAGCCGAAACTTGTTAGCACGACCCATGCAAGCATCTAACCTGGTAACCCTGGGTTTGGGATAGATGATACGCTGAGAGCACGTTTGGCAGACACATCGTGTCAAGGACGTACACCGTCAAAACATCTCTCTCTCTCTCTCTCTCTCTCTCTCTCTCTCTCTCTCTCTCTCTCTCTCTCTCTCTGCCCCTCCCTCCCTCCCTCCTCTGTGACATTGTTCGGAAGATGATACACGTTTAGGTGGCCTAGTGATATACCAGACTGCATTATGAAAGGCAGGAAAAATACAAGAAACGTAAAGAAAATAATCACGTCAATGAATGCGAGTAAATATATAGATATAAACAGATAGTCGATATACAAATACAAAAGGGCAAATAGACAAAGTAATGAATACAAATACAAACAGTATTAATAATAATAATGCAATGTTAATATATGTATATAAGACATTAAAGTTTTGCTAATATCAAACCTGATATCAACAATTCAGTATAAATGATCCTATAAAATGGTATACAAGGATCATTTACAATGACCATTCAAAGATTATCTCAAACTGCAAGTCGTATGAAGACAATGGAGCTGGTCAGTCAAGGAGACGGAAGAAACCTCTCGGTTTGGGGACGTGTGGACGAAAATTTGACATTACATCATATATGCTGGATGAGTGTTGGGATGCCTCCAGTTTATAGGAGGCAAGGGTGGAAGTGATCTGAAGTATGAAAAATGTGGTAATGCATATTCATAGGGTGAAAGGAAAACATTGTTTCCAAAAGGTGCCATTTCAGGTGGGAACATTGGATAAGGAATGTTACCTTAGTGAAGGTTTGAGGAGAAGCATGGTGGTCTGTGAAGGTTCTATTTTCTTGAGTCTGGTGCAGATGCAGAGATCTGTGGGGAGGCTGATGTGCAGATCTGGGGGGAGGCTGATGTGCAGATCTGGGGGGAGGCTGATGTGCAGATCTGGGGGGAGGCTGATGTGCAGATCTGGGGGGAGGCTGATGTGCAGATCTGGGGGGAGGCTGGATGTGCAGATCTGGGGGGAGGCGGGTGTGCAGATCTGGGGGGAGGCTGATGTGCAGATCTGAGGGAGGCTGATGTGCAGATCTGGGGGGAGGCTGATGTGCAGATCTGGGGGAGGCTGGTGTGCAGATCTGGGGGGAGGCTGATGTGCAGATCTGGGGGGAGGCTGGTGTGCAGAACTGGGGGGAGGCTGATGTGCAGATCTGGGGGGAGGCTGATGTGCAGATCTGGGGGGAGGCTGGTGTGCAGATCTGGGGGGAGGCTGGTGTGCAGATCTGGGGGAGGCTGGTGTGCAGATCTGGGGGGAGGCTGGTGTGCAGATCTGGGGGGAGGCTGGTGTGCAGATCTTGGGAGAGGCTGGTGTGCAGATCTGGGGGGAGGCTGGTGTGCAGATCTGGGGGGAGGCTGGTGTGCAGATCTGGGGAGAGGCTGGTGTGCAGATCTGGGGGGAGGCTGGTGTGCAGATCTGGGGGGAGGCTGATGTGCAGATCTGGGGGAGGCTGATGTGCAGATCTGGGGGGAGGCTGATGTGCAGATCTGGGGGGAGGCTGATGTGCAGATCTGGGGGGAGGCTGGTGTGCAGATCTGGGGGGAGGCTGATGTACAGATCTGGGGGGAGGCGGATGTGCAGATCTGGGGGGAGGAGGGTGTGCAGATCTGAGGGACAGTGAATTTCCGTGTGAAACTTCCCTTGTGGGAAGGACATTTGCTCTATCTTG
>JAWQFJ010029234.1:47500-52500 GCA_034096865.1 Theodoxus fluviatilis | reverse complement strand
TCTCTCTCCTCTCTCCTCTCCTCCTCTCTCTCTCTCCTCCTCTCTCCTCCTCTCCTCTCTCCTCCTCCTCTCTCCTCTCTCTCTCCTCCTCTCATCTCTCTCTCCCTCCTCTCTCCTCTCTCTCTCTCTCTCCTCCTCTTCTCGCTCTCTCATCCCCTCTCCCTCTCGTCTCTCTCCCTCTCTTCGCTCCCTCTCCTCCATCGTCTCCTCTCTCCCTCCTCCTCTCTCTCCTCGTCTCAGTCTTCCCCTCTCCTTCTCTCACTCCTCTCGTCTCTCTCCCTCTCTCACCTCTTCTCTCTCTCCTCTCTCGTCTCTCCTCTCCTCCCCGCTCTCTCTCTCCTCTCTCCTCTCCTCTCTCCCCCCTCTCTCTCCTCTCCTCTCTCTCGCTCTCTCCATCTCTCTCTCTCCCTCTTCTCTCTCTCTCTCCTCTCTCTCTCTCTCTCTTCTCCCTCTCTCTCTCTCTCTCCTCGTCCTCCCTCGTCTCTCCTCTCCTTCTCTCCTCTCTCTCTCTCTCGCTCTCCCTCTCATCTCCTCCTCTCTCCTCTCCTCTCCTCTCCCGTCTCGCTCACTCTCTCTCTCATCCCCCTTCCCATCTCGTCTCTCTCTCTCTCTCCGCTCCTCCATCTCTCCTCCGTCGCTCTCACTCCTCCCTCCGTCTCTCTCTCTCTCGTTCCTATCCACGCCCGTCCTTGTCCCTCAGGACTCCTCATCTGGTCCCTCGATCTCTCTCTCTTACTCTCGTCTCCTCACCTCTCTCGCTCTCTCCTCTCCTCTCCCTACGCCCTCGTCTCTCTCTCTCCTCTCTCTCCCCTCATCGTCCCTCCCTCACTCTTCCCATCCTCCATCTCTCTTCTCATGATCGTCTCTCCTCTCTCCCGGTTCTCTCGTCGCACTCATCCGCGTCCTCTTCTCCTCGTCCTCTTCTCGTTTCTCGGCATCTCTCCTCTCCTCCGCTCTCTCGTACTCGTCATCCTCTCCCTTCTCTCTCTCTCGCTCATCCTCCTCTCGCCTCTCTCCGTCTCTTCTCTTCCCGTCCCTCTCCTCCGGGTTCCCACTACACCCTCACCCTCTCGTCCCCCCTAATCCTCCTTCCCCCCCTTGCTTCAATTGCTCCCTGATCGCCAGGAGCCTGTCTTTCCTATCCTCTCCTCCGTCCCACCTCTCTCCCTCTATCTCCTTCTCTCAAAATCCTCTCCTTCTTTTTCCTCTCCCCCTCTCATCTCACGACCGTTCCTCTCGTTTACTTCAGTCTTCTCACTGTCAATTCTCCTTCTCACTCTCTATCTCCTCCTCCGGATCTTAAAGTCTCTTCATCTCTCTTACTCTCTTTTCTTCTTTACTCTCATTTCTTTTCCTCTCCTCTCTCCCTACTCTCTTCTTCTCCATTTCTCTTTCTCTTTCTTTTCTCTTCTCTTACTATCATACTCTTTTTCTCTTCCCTTCTTTTTCACCTCTTACGTCTCTTTTTCTCTCTTATACTCGCTCTTGTCCCTTTCCTCTCTCTCTCTCTCTCTCTCTCTCTCTCTCTCTCCTTAGCTTTCATCAGACGCTCAAGACGAGCATTAAACTAGAAGTTGACATGTGAACAAATTTAACTTGGTGTACAAATAATTAATGCTATTTTAAGTGAAATTGCATACTGGCGAGTTTTGATAGATCACTGTTTTTCATCCGAAGATAATATTCTTTTGTGACGTATACAACTGATATATTATTTTTAATTTGTACATGTGTATATATTCCTAAGTGATGGGTCGTTGGCCGAAATAAACGAATAAAATCAAAATCAATATTTCTTTCTCATATATGAACGAGACGGATTGAGGCAATCAGATGAGGAGCTGATATCACAACCACCCCTGTTTCTCTCAACGCCCTGCCCTTTAGTCTTCACTTCACGGAAGGCAGCGAGACACGACTGGGCAGATGCCCTCATACGCTGTATTTCCTGCAGTATTTTCTTCATACCGTTTGGAAGATCTCCTTCATGTACGGGAGTACTGTAAGTAGAGACTGGCAACGGATGATGGTCTACCAAATTGCTGAAGTTTTTCTTCTCGGCTACTGAGAGAGAGAGAGAGAGAGAAGAGAGAGAGAGAGAGAGAGAGAGAGAGAGAGAGAGAGAGAGAGAAGGGGGGAGGGGGGAGGGAGTGAGGGAGGGGAGAGGGGGGAGGAAGAGAGAGAGAGAGAGAGAGAGAGAAAGAGAGAGAGAGAGAGAGAAAGAGAGAGAGAGAGAGAGAGAAAGAGAGAGAGAAAAGAGAGAGAGAGAGGGGGAGAGAGAGAAACAGAGACAGAGATGAGGGAGGAAGAGAGAACGAATTAACGAGCGAATTACTATTCAATGGCCAGCCGACCACTTGAATACAGGTGAGTACAAATACATCTACAGGTGTGTTAAGAAAAAGCGAGCATGAGATGTTTTAGGTGTAGAGAGAGAGATAAAGAGTAATGTAGAAATATGATGACCCAAGAAGAGTCAAATTGTGACATGACGTTTAAAAAAAGCTTAAGTCGACAGGAGAAGTGTGTGGAAGACATCCACGAAAATAGAGTTCTGAAACATGGAAAGGAAACCCACTGCTCCTAACATCTGCACAAACGGCTGTCCCTCTTTCTTACACATGTTTTTCTTATGCAATTTGGTAGAACACGCAATAGGAAAAGAGCGAGGCCGCAGTAGAATATATATTTACTTCAGAATGAAACGTGATCACAGCTAAGAGCAGAAGCGAAATACATCTCCATTTTTCAAGGGAGGGATTTGTTATTGTGCAAATGTACCTGATGCATCCCTTTTCTACATTCTAAGAAGTCTTACACATCTTCTCTAATTTATATTCCTGCACTGTTCATGCTGTAAAAAAGAACACCAGAGATATATGCGATTGTTTCGGTTTATTAAAAAAATGTTGGTGTGTATTCTTTCAAACTCGAAGTACTTAGAAAAAAATGTCATTTTTCATGACATGTTACGCCCCTTTAAAAGATACTGGCATTCATTGCTAAAAGTTTGTTCCTGGTTTGCCTACATTTCATCTGACTGACACTTTGCCATCCACCTCACAGACCTCACCATTGTGGCACACGCCGGCTCTACCTTCGGCAACCGTGCTATCCTGGCCATGATGCCCTCGCGTCAAGTGGCTGTCTTCGTAGTCATGGCTGGTGATGACGACTATAACTTCCGGTCCTCGTTCACCGCGCATGCGCTGTACCTGGCTCTGGGCCAGACACCGGGGCTGAATGGCTCCACACTGTGCAGCTTTCCTGAGCCCTGGACTCAGCGTGGCCTCTTGATCCACTAGCCCAGGCAAGAAGGATCCTTTTATCGTGCTCTGCGTTGTTATTATAGAACTGGCGCTCAGCATGTGTGTTTCTTTGTGCGTGTGCGTGCGTGCGTGCTTGTGTGTGTGTGCATGGTCTACGTAAACCATGGCTTCAATTCCCTCACCCTTTGTCTCTTCCCACCCCACGATCCAGCACTCGTCCTCGGGTTCGAACTCGTCCATACGCTTGGGCAAGCACGCATGACGGAGGTGAAGACCTGACACGTCTTCTGCCTCGCTCAGTCGCATCAATGCGATGTCGTTAAGGACAAATCTGCATGCTAAGGTGACATGGGAAAGGTAAAATTAATCAGAGAGGCAGAAAAAGGCCTCGTATTTTAGGGGATCTGGGTCTTTAATGAGTGGAATTATTACAGAATGAAGGAGGGGGAGGAGGAGGAGAAGCAGGAGGAGGAGGAGGAGAGGGAGAGGGATTATCGCAGACAGGATGAGAACATGGGTCATTATCATAGATTGATGTTCAGTGTTCCATTTGAACGGAACAAAAATCACCCAAAAGGAAAACTACTGTCAAAGCAGCGTTAAACAAATACAGTAACAAGACTTACGATAACACTTTCTTAAAGTCGAAAGGAGTATATATCTGTATATGTGTTTCCGTTCGAAAGAGAAAGTCAGTATGGTAAATGGATGGAGGGAAAGCTTGACACGTAGCGCATATTTCCTTGTAATATAAACCCAAAACATTTTACACCAGGAGTAATTATTAGTTAGGTTTTCATTTGCAGCATTATTGTCTACATCGGTTTCCACAAAGAAAGGAAAAACAAAATCCTTTTCAAATTTATTTCTTAATGTGTGCCCTTTTGCTCATGGAAATGAAATGTAAAAAAAATATCTGTCAATGAAACCGTATATGTTGTTACAAAAAATAACTTTTCCCCCAAACGTTTAATATGTTTACCCTTTTGCTCTGAGAAGTGGCAAGTGAGACAACGGTCTAGCAAATAAACCCGTCGCATTATATTTTTTCAAGACTCATCTGTCTGTCAAACTAATTTACACCAAAATGAGTCAGTCGCGCAGAAATGGATTCCTTGGCGTCATGAAATGAAATTGCAAGCTTAGAAAAGGAAGTCTCCCTCAAAGTTGGCCCTCAGACTGCCCACCACTTGTACTTACCATTTGCCGTGTCAACTGACCAGTCTTCCACTCAGATCTGATGACAAACTCAGTGCCAAAGGCCGCACAGACAAGCGCTTACGACCACAGTATCCAACATCCTTGGTGTAGTCGAGTCCGATTTAGCCGCTTTATAGCATTAGGCTTTGCCTGAGCTTCCTTTCGCCATCTCCTTTTGAAAGGAGAAACATGTTAAAAGTTGCAACCAGTGGACTCCGAAGTTATCACTGCTGAAATAAAGGGATATACGTTTAGTTGCGATGTATAGCCTTCGCACGCAGCGGATTACTGAACACTTACAGCAGAGGTAATGGAGAATGTGAAGCTGAGCTGCCTTCATCCCGAGGCGGCGTCAGTTTGACAAAACTTCATCAGACGAAAATGGAGTGCGACACAGAACGCAGAGTCAGATGCGGTAGAAAATGAAAACAAATTAAATCCACTCAACAATTTAAAAAACAACATGTTGTGAAATTGAGAAAGTAAATATAAGTTGTCAGTCTGAGTCCCAAGAAAAACTAAATGTTATTA
>JAWQFJ010029234.1:42500-45000 GCA_034096865.1 Theodoxus fluviatilis | reverse complement strand
GCGCATGAGCCTGATCTTCGACGCGAGAGTGATATTTCTGTCACGCCATATTGGCTTCAACTTTGCCAATGCTGCTGTTGTTTGTGCTATCCTGGACAGTATCTCTGGTTTGGACCCTTCATCAGTCACACTAGATCCCAGGTATTTGAAGTTGTTCACAGCTTCCAGTTTTTGGCCCTTCACTTTGATTTCCATTTTGAAGCCCCGAGGGTTGTTCGTCATCACCTTGGTCTTCTCGGCGCTGATCGCCATGCCATATGCCTGTGAGATCTTGTCCAGGTGCTCAACAAGACTAGTCAGCTCCTCTTCACTTCCTGCTAATCCATCAATGGCATCAGCAAAACGTAAGTTGGTGATCTTTCTGCCACAGATGCTAATTGATCCTTCGTGGTCTGCTAGGGCATCAGTCATTATCCTTTCGAGGAAGAGGTTGAAGAGTTTGGGGAAGAGTAGACAGCCCTGTCTGACTCCGACCGTTGTCCTGAACCATTCACCTGTGTTACCATTGAACAGGACTGCGCTGGTCGCTTTGTCATAAAGATGCTCGACGACTTTGATGATCTTGGAGCTGATGTTGTAGCTTCTCATTGTGGCCCACAGCGCAGCATGCCAGACTGTCAAATGCTTTCTTAAAGTCTATAAAGACATGGTACAGATCTTGTTGGTGTTGTAGATGTTTCTCACACAGGACTCTCAGATTGAAGATCTGTTCGAAGGTGCTCCTACCTGGTCTGAAACCTGCCTGCTCTTCAGCAATGATTTTCTCTGCGTGAGGTTTTAATCTGTTCAGCAGTACTTTCAGCATGATCTTGCTGGGATGGCGGATGAGGCTGATTGTGCGGTAGTTCTGGCACATAATAATAATAATAATAATAATAATAATAATAATAATAATAATAATAATAATAATAATAATAATAATACGATAATTTATAATGCGCACATATCTCACCACTTAGGCGACTCAAGGCGCACACACACACACATTCACACCCATAAAGAAAAGAATGCACACCCTAATACAAAACATTATGGCAAATATAAACATGCACACAACAATCACACATAACATAGAATAATAATTACAATATATACTAACATACATGGCTATTACATCTGCAGGTTGCCTTTTTGGGGCAATGTAATCACTAGGGACTGTGTCCACGGGGTTGGCCAATCTTCCGTCTGCCAGATCTTATTGCAGATCTTTGTGAGTGCATCGATCATTGCGTCGCCTTCTGCCTGAATGAGTTCTCCTGGAATGTTGTCAACCCCAGCTGACTTCCCTTTCTTTAGGGATTTAACCACTGTCTCCACCTCTTCTCGAAGTATTGAGTAGTTGTCTTCCTCGGTAGTCTGAGGACAGTTCAGTACTTTAGGATCCCCTCTGGTGCCATACTTGTACAGCTCAGAGCAGTACTCAGTCCAGCGTTTCATGATTTCGCGTTCTTCTGGGAGACAAATCCCGCGCTTGTCTTGTATGGTGTTGACCCGCCCTTGTTTGGTCGCTGTAAGGTCTTTGACTATCAGGTATGCTTACTTGATGTTATTCTTCTGGAGGTTCTCCTCAACTGCATCACATTGCTGTTCGATCCACTCCTCCTTGGCACTCTTCATGGCCTTCTTGACCCTGTTGTTGGCCTCTCTGTACTTACTTGCTCCATCTGATGTACCTTTCTTTTTCTTCAGTTCCCTTCTCTCATCGCACATGTTCAAACTTTGTGCAGTGACTCATGGTTTCTTTGTTGGGTGGTGTTTTCATAATAACTGCCCGGCTGTCTCTATCACTGCCTCATTGAAAATGTTGGTCACTGTGTCGAGGCCCTTTTCGTCACCCAGAACTAAAAGTGGTGCAAACTTCCCTCCAATCATAGCTTTGAAGGACTTATCAACCTCAGGGTCTTTCAACCTTTCAAGGTCAAATCTAAGCCTGGTACCTTTCTGCTTGCTGATTTTTATAAGGCTCAGGCGGAACTTCATCATCAGCAAGTCGTGGTCGCTTCCAATGTCTGCTTCTGGAAAGTTTCGTGTCTTTGCGATGTTAATGCTGGACTTGAAGCGCTTCTTTACTAAGATGTAATCAATTTGACTGTGGTGCTGTCCATTTGGGTGGTGCCAGGTCCACCGTCGGGACGTCTTGAGCGGGCCAAGAGTGTTTGCCAGTATAAGGTCGTTGTAGCTGGCGAACTCCAGGAGTCTCAGGCATCTGTCGTTGGTATCTGTGTTGCTGTACTGTCCATAAACGTCATGCAAATCGTTCTTTGCGTCGCTTCCCACTTTAGCATTCGAGTCTATCTCCCTGCACGACCAGGATGTCTTTTTTGGTACTTGATCCAGCGGAGGTCTTTCGCCCAGTGGTGCCGTGTTAGCACCACGCATTTTCTTTCAGGGTTTTCTCCCTTAGCCTTTGCCTTTCCCAAGGCTACCCGCAAGGCAGCGGGACTCTCGTGGAGGGCGGGGTCGTCTATCTCCCCAATCAGATGTGAAGCATCTGCCCACT
>JAWQFJ010029234.1:27500-35000 GCA_034096865.1 Theodoxus fluviatilis | reverse complement strand
GCCGCGATGCTATTTTGCAGATGTTTCATACATAATATCGACATCTAGTAATTTCAGTCAGAAAAACCTGTTAATGAAAAGGCATATTAGATGATTCAGTGTAAATAAATGAGATGAAATGCAGTTTTTACTGTCTGCCAGAAAGTCTGTGTAAAAATATTAGCGCCCATTTCAAACACTAGACACATCATCATCATCATCATCATCATCATCATCATCATCATCATCATCATCATCATCATCATCATCATCATCATCATCATCATTGTGTACAGCTAAATACATATGTACATATATACAGGTGTCAATGTACACTTAGAGAGGTCATCTCCAGAATTCGGGCGACTCCTTGGAATAGGTTTGAATGATGTCGTCGATCCACTCGTCGTAGTAAGATACTCTGGAGAAGACGCTGGGGTAGCCAGAGGTCTGGCAACCACTCACTCCCCACGACGTCACTCCTACCAGGTAACTGTAGCCCTTTCTCGAGCAGATCAAAGGGCCGCCACTGTCTCCCTGGAAACAGGTAAACAAAAGCAGTCAGCAAATGATCATCTGAAGAGGAAGGGTAAAGAGAAGGGAAATGAAGACGAGGAGACTGAGGAAAGTGAATGCGTTGTGAAGAGACCACACGGACCAGTGAATACCAGCAATCGCAGCACGTGTTTACAAGGCATGCGCTCTCGTTCGCTGCAGTCTATGAGTATAGAAACAATCCAAAGACACTCTCCATCTGAGTCCTTCGAGTCGCAAGCAGTCCACGGTGAGGGCAAGGGGCTGTGCAACGGTGAGCTCATTCATAGCACGGTCGCTGAGGCACGACTGCACATACACGCGCTCCGACCGACACAACTCAAGAAAATCACTTCGCTTTCTGTTTGATTCGTACATAATGATGCACGCAGCTGACGTAATATATAATTCATACGCCCCGACGCTCATCCGCAGGCATTCTGGGAAGGTGCTCACATGTTCCCCACCTTACCTGGATTTGACAACATTTTTTTCACTGCGGTAAAAACCACGACTCCATGCTAGTTCTGGTGTTTCTCGGTGTGGGTTTCCTCCGTGAGAGCCTTACTTAATGTTACGGTTTGCTGTCTCGTGACAGGAGAGAATCCTCCGACCATCTGATCAGGTATGAGACAGACAGAAGAAGCACTGACGATGAAACAAGCACGATGAGAAATAGTGATAGGCAGAGGCAAAGAAGCAGGCGAAGATATGAATACATGAAATGCACACACACAGACATACATGTATATGCATACACATAAACACATATTTACACAGGCAGGCAAACACGCGCGCACACACACACACACACACACACACACACACACACAGACCGTTAGTTATGTGAAACTGCAAATCTTCCTGAATTTATTGCCGGGAGAAAGCCGAATTATCGTTTTCAGCACACGTTGAAAGCATGGATATGTAACGCATATAAAGGCGAAGAAAGCCAGTAGTTGCTAGATACGGACCTATTAAATATTCGCGGAAGAGTGTTCAGTTTGCACTTGTCAGGTTGTAGGCCTACGAGCTAGAGGACAATAACTCTGAGCACTTGTCAGGCTGTAGGCCTACGAGCTAGAGGACAATAACTCTGAGCACTTGTCAGGTTGTAGGCCTACGAGCTAAAGGACAATAACTCTGAGCACTTGTCAGGTTGTAGGCCTACGAGCTAGAGGACGATAACTCTGAGCACTTGTCAGGTTGTAGGCCTACGAGCTAGAGGACAATAACTCTGAGCACTTGTCAGGTTGTAGGCCTACGAGCTAGAGGACAATAACTCTGAGCACTTGTCAGGTTGTAGGCCTACGAGCTAGAGGACAATAACTCTGAGCACTTGTCAGGTTGTAGGCCTACGAGCTAGAGGACGATAACTCTGAGCACTTGTCAGGTTGTAGGCCTACGAGCTAGAGGACAATAACTCTAAGCACTTGTCAGGTTGTAGGCCTATGAGCTAAAGGACGATAACTCTGAAGTGAAAGCGGAATGACACTCTTCATCAGCGTCTAATTCCAACTGCACATTCACGTTGTTTGCTATTCTAACTTCTAAAAACTCACCCCCCAAAAAAATAAAAAAATTGATATACAGAACGTATCTATTTTAATGGTCCGATAAAGTTGTTTAGGTTCGGATGACATTACATTTTATCAACACAATTTGGCAGAGAAGAACCTAACATCCAAGAATAGCAGTTCACGATAAAATGTATAAAACGCACCAATGGGCATAAACACGCACACACGCACGCACGCACGCACGCAAGCACCCACGCATGCACGCACACACGCACACACACACACACACACACACACACACACATGCTGGCACGCATACACACGTATGGTAAGAACATACATGTATGGTAAAAACACACGCACACAAATACACACATAACTTGGACGCGCGCAGACACACACACACACACACACACACACACACACACACACACACACACACACACACACAGACACACAACAATACACACACAGACACACACACACACACACACACACACACACACACACACACACACACACACACACACACACACACACACACACACACACACACACACACACATCTACCTATCCCATCAACCTGCTCGCTACTGCAACGCACAACCTCGTGATATGTCTACAAGGACTTACATTGCAGGCACCACCGATGCCGTTCCCGACGCAGACGTGAGAATTGAGGATACGCTTCCAGCCCCACCTGGCGGCACACTCGCTGTTCTTCCTGACGCTCACTTTCAGCTCCTGTAGCACGCTCTGGTCTCGGAACTCTGCACAAACACAGTCAGAACTTCATCAGAACAGCAGGGTTGGGTGGATAAACCTTAGACGTTATCAATTCTGTTGTAGAAGTGTGCTGTACCTTACATGCAAACAATAAGACAATGACAAAGAAACATGCGATAGAGAGAAGAGATACTTTGTCTCAGTAAAATGGAATGGTGGGTTTGGTCGTCTACTGGTGTGTGTGTGTGTGTGTGTGTGTGTGTGTTAGTGCGTGCGTGCGTGCGTGTGTGCGTGCGTGCGTGCGTGTGTGTGTGCGTGCGTGCGTGTGTGTGTATGTGTGGGTGTGTGTGCGTGGTGCGTGCGTGCGTGCGTGTGTGTGTGCGTGCGTGCGTGCGTGTGTGTGTGCATGTGTGCGTGCGTGCGTGTGTGTGAGTGTGTGTGTGTGTTCGCGCGCGCGTGTGTGTGTGTGTGTGCGTGAGTATGTTTCTTTTTTGTGTTACTTAAACTATAATTAGCCATTGAGTAAATGTTTAAGACAGAAATAATCAATCCTTGAAATAATACTTCGCATTAAAGTATAGACCATTGTAGTGTTGACAATACATCGAAAAGAGCTTATACGAATAAATCAGCACTGCAAAAATCAAATCATGACCCAGATTTGCGCAGCGCATGTGTGACCGTGTGTGAGAAAACAAGGCTAAAGTTTAAAAAAAGAAAAAAGATAGACGTTTTAACCACAATATTATATATTTATCCATGCATATTCCATAAAAAACGCAGCACGTTAGTAGTGGAATTAATATGTTTTTAAACAGTGATGTTAATATCAGAAAAATGTCTACGCCGATAACTTTTTTCAGCGTTTGATCGAAAACTGTTTTTCGTACGTTAGCCTTGTTTTTCGTGCACGGTCGTAAATAACATCAAATTTCAGACTTACAGTTACATCCAACAAACATTAACTAATCCTCGTTATAAATTGATGGTGTTGTGCAAATTAACCGCACTTTCACGGCATCCATCAGTGTTTCCATGGCCATGATTACTTACCCTTTGTCTCTCCCCATCCCATGATCCAGCACTCGTCCTCAGGTTCAAACTCGTCCGTACGCTTGGGCAGGCATGCGTGACGGAGGTAGAGGCCTGAAACGTCCACTGCCTCGTTCAGTCGCATCAGTGCGATGTCGTTAGGAAAGTTTCCGCCGTTTACAAACTCCGGGTGCTGTTGGGACAAATAAAATGAAGAGATAAATACAAGAAAAGACAGACTATGTTATTTCTTTCAAATATTTCAGTGGAAAATAAACCAGAACTGATGCAAAAATTATCGAATAGTGGGAGAGAGCTCTGTGCACACGACGAAGATCTATATAAGGGAGGTAACTCGTCTGAGTAGTGGAGGTGTATCACTGGGATCTAGAGTTACCTCCCTTATCTCATCGTGGGAGAACACGCGAATACACTACGGGGAAATCGCTTCTATCAATTGTAGAAAGCAATAAATAGTTCTGAAAAGTGTATTTCTTGTTGTATTACGCGTTGTTTTCTTAGTTCGCGTGGTTGAATAAAAAGCAAAGCCTTTTCACATGATCAGGTAGGCCTTCCTAGACGTTCCAATACATGACAGAAAACGAACTCAGAAAAAAATGTCATGTTTAAAATGCATTCAATGCCACCTCAGGTACGTCATGAAACAACAGCTACAATGACACTTATTGCTAATACACTGTTATTCTAAACTGAGCCCTAGCGATGGATTGCTCTCAACAAGTTTGCACTTGAGCACTGTTTCGCGAGAAACAAATGCAATCAGAGAAATTTGAACGAGGGGTTGTGCTTGCTCTTCAGTGCAGGGTACTTACTCTGACAATGAGGTCGATCTCTCTGCGGGTCTCCTTGCCGGAATTCTCGCCCTGCTTGTACTCGCCGAAGACCGCCCTCCAGTCTGTCGCCTTCTCGAACTGAGAGCTGCAGAGAGAGAAAAAACACAAGTTGAGTGACGTGATGACTTTGTCTGGCCTCTGTAGCCTATGCTATTGTGAGCTTCAGTGCCAGATCTGGGTCAAATGCTTTTGCTTTTATTGTTGTCGTGTGCCACTCCACCTTACCAACAAACTGCTTAAAGACTTTGCAAACACTGGAGATGTATAATGGGTAGAAGAAGACTACTTTTGCGAAAGTCTCTCATTATTTATGTTGTTATGATGAAATGAGCTGTGTGTTAAATTGCAAGATAACAAAAAATAATCGGCTGAGCCGTTGTCACAGAAGATGGCAAACTACGAGCCAGACACGCACATACACACACGCGCGCGCGCGCATGCACACACGCACGCACACAGACACACACTCTCTCTCTCTCTCTCTCTCTCTCTCTCTCTCTCTCTCTCTCTCTCGATCTCACATACATATGCACGTACGCACGCACACCCGCATGTACACACACACACGCACACACGCGTGTCTACATATACACACGCGTGCACACACACAGACATATACACGTACGCGCACGCGCGCGCACGCACACACACACACGCACACACGCGTGTCTACATATACACACGCGCGCACACGCACAGACATATACACGTACGCGCACGCGCACGCACACACACACGCACACACGCGTGTCTACATATACACACGCGCGCACACACACAGACATATGCACGTACGCGCACGCGCACGCACACACACACACACACACACACACACACACACACACACACGTACACATACATACATGGATAAAAAGTTTAACCCAAGCACCCCCGTCCCATAATGGACTGTACGAGTACCTACCCAAAGACGCAGTGGGCTGCAGTCACTACCCACTGGGGGTGGACCAGGGTGCCGCCACACACGTGACGCTTGGCCCACGTCAGACGAAGGGAGACAACCCAAGGCCAGCGTCCCTCAGCGCTGGGCATTCCACCCACAATCATGTTGGTCACTGCCACGCCACACTCTGCAACAGTCAGTGCAAAGGTCAGAGTGCAACAGTCACCGTGTAATGGTCAGGGCAATGTGCAGAGTATTGTGTAAGAATCAAAACAGGTTTGGTAGTCACGTGATTTTTCGATAGAATACGCTAAGGCACTTAATGGTATCCTGAGAAAAAAAGAGAATAATGTCATTCTTTGGTAAAAGAAGTGAGTGACAGATACAGGAGAGTCCTGAGGAGTCAAGTTTTGTTTTAACGATTGAAAAACAATCTCGCTTTTATCAATGTCACCAACGAGCGTTTCTCGACAGTAGTGGAAAATGAGCACAGTGTTATTGGTAAAACACAGGCAGGTAACTTCACAAGGCAGCTACGTGACAATGCAACCTGCAGGTTGGCGTCTGGAGAGGACAAATATTCTAAGACAGGCATCTCACCTACTAATGCCAACACAGATGTATATTTGTAGTATAACATGGTTCACTTGCAAATCAAATACTGTATATCTTCTGCCAACCAAATGTTTTAAGTTCTGAAGCAAGACCAGACATTTATTTTGTTCTTGTATTTTTGTCACGCTTAGTCTATATCAACACTAAACTATGTTTTATTGCACTAAAAGCAGCGTTTTATCTGGTCGAATTTTGTTTATTTTCCGAAATGGATTGGTCAGCTATTGAGGTTGGCTGGATATGAGCAACGTCAGTCCCAAATTACATTAAAAGTGAACAGCGGCTTTGTCATAAGACTTCAACTTTAAGATGATGATGATGATGATGATGATGATGATGATGATGATGATGATGATGATGATGATGATGATGATGCATAGCACTTTATGTAAACTCTGTAGCGAGGGTAACGGAAGACTGCAAAGGTGTATCTATAGTGTATTGATATAGTGTACCTAAAGTTTGTCTCGAGGCAGTGGTGAAAATGTACTAAGTCGAACATTTTGGATCAACTGTCATCAAATTATGTGTTGAAACAAGCATAGGACATCTCCTCAAAGCAGATACATGTAATTCAAAGACGGTTCTGTACGACCTCATCGATGGCTGTAAAGTATAAATATAGATCGCACTAGACCCTCCTTTCTCTGAACTTCCAATTCACACAAACACTAGCCAGACTCAACACGTTCTCAGGGGATGTCGGTGCTTCACCCCGACGAAATAAAAATCTCAAATGTATTAAAGAGTCACCTCGGCGCCAAGACAATATTTATCAAGCAGGAACACAAGAGAAAGAAAGAGCAGTGGAGGTTGTAGATCATGTTAGACAACGTGTTGGACATATGGGGTCAGGGCCCACATCAAACAACTCTCACAGAAGCGTGATCAGCAAGCAAACACTTGGGTTTGTTGGGAATCAAACAAAGTATAAAAAAGAGGCAAACAAAACAAACAATGGAAAGGGAAATAGAACGTTGCCTGGAGAATAATTCTTTTTCATGGGAGTTTCAAGGAGCACGAAATGCAAAGTTTTCAGACTTTTAATTTGGTCTTTCGCTCGCCATTTCTTCCTTTCTGTCTGTATGAAATATATTTGTATTTGTGCTTCCGCGCGCATGTTTGTAAGTCTCTCTTTATCTCTCTGTCTCTGTCTCTTTGTCTCTGTCTCTTCATATCTCTCTCTCTCTCTCTCTCTCTCTCTCTCTCGCTCGCTTGCTCGCTCGCTTGCTCTCTTCTTCCTGTTAAGGAGAAGAACATTTGGTTGTAAGTGAGGTTAAATCCCTAGCATAAGGTCCAAAATAAAGTACACACTGAGTGCGTTGGGGCACGTTGTCCA
>JAWQFJ010029234.1:0-25000 GCA_034096865.1 Theodoxus fluviatilis | reverse complement strand
CTTACGCCACCGAACGTCATCTCATTCCTTGACCTTACGCACGAACGAGGATTGAGATGAAGACGCTTTAGCTCGTTGATACGAGGGACAAAAGGAAGGGGTGTGTGTGTGTGTGTGTGTGTGTGTGTGTGTGTGTGTGTGTGTGTGTGTGTGTGTGACTGCGTGCATATGTCTTGTGTGTGTGTGTATGCGCGCGTGAGTGTGCTTTTACGTGTGCGTGCGTGTATAAATGTGCATGTGTCTGTTTACTCAACAGCCAAAAATAACCGCGATATCTAGTTCAAATGGGTAACGTGCTACCTCCAAGATAAATGGCAAGGTTTTTATTTCCCGAGAGAATGCTGTGAACAAACCTATTAATTCATTTTTTCAGCCAGACTTTTCCCAGAGTATTTCACATTGAATTAGGCATCGTTACAGTCCAGACTGTTCATATAATAAAAACGTTATATTTAAACTTACAATACATTAGCAAAGACATTGCTTTACATAAAAGTGTTCATGAATGAAAGAGTGGAAACCTTGGCCCTCTGGAGAAACAAATCCTCAAAAATGTATTCTTTCCCCTCTCACCTCTTGAAGTATTTCCCTGACTGCCACAGGCTTTGCTCCATGCTAAGGTCGGGTTGGAGTCAGCCCTGACGCACACCACTGCGTTTGTAGGCTCGGGTCTGGGGCGAGAAGTCAAATAGGCCTACCCTGTCTGGCTGCTGACCTGACAGCGCAGGATGGCAAGGAGATTTCAGCCCCAAGTCAACAGCCTCGATTCCAGGGCCTCCATGGTCAAACAGTCCCAATCAACCTGGACTTTTTTTTCCTACAGCGGAATCGCTGACGTCCGCAAGCCCTCCCTAATTGGCGAACGCGGAGGAGCAAGCCAGCTGAGAGGGAAAGCAAACTGGTGGAAACCGTTCCCGCTCGAAGCTCTGTGAGAAATGTGCCACGTGATTAACGCTTTAGTTTCTGCTTGCTGTTGCCATTGAGAATGACTTGAGAGCCTATGGTTTGCAAGAAGAAAAACACGAGGTAACGAAAACGGTTTTTCCGGGGATTCCGCTTCCCAAACACAGTGGCAGCCTCGGATTTGTCGTGTCTAAATTTGGTGCTCAATGGTTGCAGAAGGGGAATTGGTACCGTATCTGAAATAGGAGCGTTTGCAGTACACTGTTGCGTAAGTGTATCACCAGATGAAATCCGCAATCAGTTTTTTAAAATGTAATGTTCGAAGAGAACAACAGGTTTTGCGGCGCTGCTATCAGTATTCTTACGATATTTTCTTTTACAGGTAAGGGCAGTTTAAAGCAATATCATCCTTTAAAAAAGTAAATTTAGTCATGCACCAAATCATCAAACACGTCCATGTACGAATGGAAATGAAATCAACGCACATACGCAACAACTCTAGAGAGGATGATGTGACACATGCTTTTTCGCTTCTTCCTGGCGTGACCTTTCAGCACCAGGGAAGGAGGAGAAATGCGCAGGAAACCTTTGCAAAGGGGCATTTAAGTCGTCAGCTTAACATCAGGCGCAGATCCGGCTTTCACATCAAGCTTGACAAACACGATATTTTATTCTTAAATATCCATTATTTGGGTTGCGCCGAAATCAAATGTAGTTTCATAAACAGAAACATTTTCTGCAATATATCAATTAGTGTGATCTCTGCACACAACAAGGAAGTTGCTAACACTCTTATCACACTAAGAAAAAGTTACAAAAATTCAGCTGACCAAAATATAAGCCAAGTGTGTGTGTGTGTGTGTGTGTGTAGTTGTGTGTGTGTATGTGTGTGTGTGTGTGTGTGTGTGTGTGTGTGTCTCTCTCTCTCTCTCTCTCTCTTTCATTGTCTCATAGATTTGTTACGAGATGTCGGAAAGTACACACTTCATGCATTAATCGTCAGAACAGTGAAACCAAAATTTTAGCTAATTGTCTTGTACAAAATACTCCTCTGATCACCCAATAACAAATTGTTCCTCAACAACTCAGAGGAGAATCGGGTTTAACCTTGTTCCTCCTTACAAATTGTCGGAGAAAATATTTAGTCTGCGGAAAGAGGAGAGAGGTCAGTCCATTGATTCGCTTGACACAGTATTTTTCGAAATTCGGTGTGGACTACCGTGGGGGCAAAAAAGCTCTGGATTTGGTTCGAGCAGGGTAGAGAGGGGAAGCTCGCCACACAAGTCGTGTTTGGGTTTGTGCTCTTGACCTACGCAAGCTCTTCTGTCTCGCACGGAAATCACGTACTGCCAATACGTCCCAGTTCGACCTTGCCGTCCTACCGGGCCACGCAAGCACTCCCCCACCCCTTCACCAAGCCTGTCCCTATCCTTCTGTGACTAATGTCAGCTTGATGTTTGACTTTTGAAAAAAAGCATCCCTTTTTTGTATTTAAAAAATAATTATTTTTACTTCTTAGCTACGATTGATGCGATCTACGCTCAGAGTTAGACCGCACCCACAGTGACACGTGAAGGTTTGCTTGCATGTTCCCGGTGTTTTCTTCCGAACGTGATTTTGAATAGTCTTGCCTTTGCCCGTCATAGACCAATGCCAGTTTCAAGCTGCTCTTTAATGAAAGCATCCCCAATGACAAGGAAAAACACCACTTTTTCCTCCAATCATGACGCTTACATGCGGAAGTGGAGCACGCCTATTTTGAGACAGTAACAGAAGTTGTGTGTGTGTGTGTGTGTGTGTGTGTGTGTGCGTGCGTGCGCGCGCGCGCGCGCGTGTGTGTGTGTGTGTGTGTGTGAGTGTGTGTGTGTGTGTGTGTGTGTGTGTGTGTGTGTGTGTGTGTGTGTGTGTGTGTGTGTGTGTGTGTGAGTTTCTTTCTAACGACTTTCTTGAAAGGTAAAAGAAAGGGTATTACCAGCTGTCGTTAGGGTGTCACTGAGGCAAATCATTTGGAGCAAGCTCAATACATGACACCATTTCGTTAGATGAAAATCTTCGGCAAGGTGTAGCTACAAATTAACATAATGTTAGATAGTTTAATTGTTTGCACATAGGAATGTTAAAGACAATAAAAGAAAATATAGGTTATCTTATAATGTATCACGTAATTCACAGTGGCATTTGGAAGTAGTGATCTTTGCAGCCTATCAGTGCTACGAAATATACAGCAGGAGAGAAAGCACACATGAAATATACAGCACGAGAAAAAGCACACATGAAATATACAGCACGAGAGAAAACACACACGAAATATACAGCACGAGAGAAAGCACACATGAAATATACAGCACGAGAGAAAGCACACATGAAATATACAGCACGAGAGAAAACACACACGAAATATACAGCACGAGAGAAAGCACACATGAAATATACAGCACGAGAGAAAGCACACATGAAATATACAGCACGAGAGAAAGCACACACGAAATATACAGCACGAGAGAAAGCACACATGAAATATACAGCACGAGAGAAAGCACACACGAAATATACAGCACGAGAGAAAGCACACATGAAATATACAGCAGGAGAGAAAGCACACGTGAAATATACAGCACGAGAGAAAGCACACATGAAATATACAGCACGAGAAAAAGCACACATGAAATATTCAGCACGAGAGAAAGCACACATGAAATATACAGCACGAGAGAAAGCACACATGAAATATACAGCACGAGAGAAAGCACACATGAAATATACAGCACGAGAGAAAGCACACATGAAATATACAGCACGAGAGAAAGCACACATGAAATATACAGCACGAGAGAAAGCACACATGAAATATACAGCACGAGAGAAAGCACACATGAAATATACAGCACGAGAGAAAGCACACATGAAATATACAGCACGAGAGAAAGCACACATGAAATATACAGCACGAGAGAAAGCACACATGAAATATACAGCACGAGAGAAAGCACACATGAAATATACAGCACGAGAGAAAGCACACATGAAATATACAGCACGAGAGAAAGCACACATGAAATATACAGCACGAGAGAAAGCACACATGAAATATACAGCACGAGAGAAAGCACACATGAAATATACAGCACGAGAGAAAGCACACATGAAATATACAGCACGAGAGAAAGCACACATGAAATATACAGCACGAGAGAAAGCACACATGAAATATACAGCACGAGAGAAAGCACACATGAAATATACAGCACGAGAGAAAGCACACATGAAATATACAGCACGAGAGAAAGCACACATGAAATATACAGCACGAGAGAAAGCACACATGAAATATACAGCACGAGAGAAAGCACACATGAAATATACAGCACGAGAGAAAGCACACATGAAATATACAGCACGAGAGAAAGCACACATGAAATATACAGCACGAGAGAAAGCACACATGAAATATACAGCACGAGAGAAAGCACACATGAAATATACAGCACGAGAGAAAGCACACATGAAATATACAGCACGAGAGAAAGCACACATGAAATATACAGCACGAGAGAAAGCACACATGAAATATACAGCACGAGAGAAAGCACACATGAAATATACAGCACGAGAGAAAGCACACATGAAATATACAGCACGAGAGAAAGCACACATGAAATATACAGCACGAGAGAAAGCACACATGAAATATACAGCACGAGAGAAAGCACACATGAAATATACAGCACGAGAGAAAGCACACATGAAATATACAGCACGAGAGAAAGCACACATGAAATATACAGCACGAGAGAAAGCACACATGAAATATACAGCACGAGAGAAAGCACACATGAAATATACAGCACGAGAGAAAGCACACATGAAATATACAGCACGAGAGAAAGCACACATGAAATATACAGCACGAGAGAAAGCACACATGAAATATACAGCACGAGAGAAAGCACACATGAAATATACAGCACGAGAGAAAGCACACATGAAATATACAGCACGAGAGAAAGCACACATGAAATATACAGCACGAGAGAAAGCACACATGAAATATACAGCACGAGAGAAAGCACACATGAAATATACAGCACGAGAGAAAGCACACATGAAATATACAGCACGAGAGAAAGCACACATGAAATATACAGCACGAGAGAAAGCACACATGAAATATACAGCACGAGAGAGAGAAAGCACACATGAAATATACAGCACGAGAGAAAGCACACATGAAATATACAGCACGAGAGAAAGCACACATGAAATACTAACAGCACGAACAGAGAAAGCACACATGAAATATACAGCACGAGAGAAAGCACACATGAAATATACAGCACGAGAGAAAGCACACATGAAATATACAGCACGAGAGAAAAGCACCACATGAAATATACAAGCAACGAGAGAAAGCAACACATGAAATATACAGCAATTCATGTTGAGGATGCTGTCACCAGGTTTTATTTACAAGATGAAAAACAAATTTGAAATGAACTCTGCTTCGCCTCGATATGGGGCAAATAAATATTACTTTTCACGCGGCAGAGGTTGTAAGCAATATTGGCCATGACTTAAGCATGTTGAAACCCAAGTCTTGAAACGACACAGCCATGACGGCTAGAATCAGTGCGGATATTTGGCACTGCAAAAACATCAAAATATATAAGGGCTTTTCTTTCCTTCGACTGCGATAGACATGAAATATTACAAACATTGCCAGTCCGCTTAGACTTTTGCGTGTTCAAATGAACAGAGAACAACACAACACAGAAGGAAGAGATCCTGCGCCAGTCTCTCTTTGGATGCCCTTCACAATCAGTTTTACTTTGCACGAGTCTTGCGCCTGTTCATCCTGGCAAGCGGCGTAGAGCTGGGTGTAGAGAATTCTCTTCCAGTTGCTGGAAGTGGAGGGCGACCCAGTGCAACACGCTCTGCAAGCAGCTGGGCCGCCGTGCCCGGGATGCTGCAGGAGATTCAGGTGGGCCTGTGTGCCCAACCCACGGCCCTCTGTTTAGTCTTCCACTGTTTTACTCCCCGCGGTCCCACTGCGGCCATAGGCTCCTTCTGACTCGCGCCCCTGTCCTAGATCTGGAACGCAATTCTTATCACGTGCTTGTAGTTTGTGGAGCAGAAATAACATTCGTCCTCTCAGTACAGCTTCCCCTCCACTCATTAATGTATTCCACATTAGTTCCGGCATGTTTTAGATGTTCTACATGCTCGGGTACATGCAGAGAACGTGGAACGAGAGATCTGCTGTGAAGCAAAACAGCCGTTATACATCTAGGTATGAAGCAATCTGTTAAAGAAGTTGCGAGAGATACTTTGAATTCCAAGAACGTTACATGAATAAGAAAATATTTGCAATAAAACTGGAAGGACATCTACAGAGCGATTCATGTTGAGGATGCTGTCACCAGGTTTTATTTACAAGATGAAAAACAAATTTGAAATGAACTCTGCTTCGTCTCGATATGGGGCAAATAAATATTACTTTTCACGCGGCAGAGGTTGTAAGCAATATTGGCCATGACTTAAGCATGTTGAAACCCAAGTCTTGAAACGACACAGCCATGACGGCTAGAATCAGTGCGGATATTTGGCACTGCAAAAACATCAAAATATATAAGGGCTCTTCTTTCCTTCGACTGCGATAGACATGAAATATTACAAACATTGCCAGTCCGCTTAGACTTTTGCGTGTTCAAATGAACAGAGAACAACACAACACAGAAGGAAGAGATCCTGCGCCAGTCTCTCTTTGGATGCCCTTCACAACCAGTTTTACTTTGCACGAGTCTTGCGCCTGTTCATCCTGGCAAGCGGCGTAGAGCTGGGTGTAGAGAATTCCCTTCCAGTTGCTGGAAGTGGAGGGCGACCCAGTGCAACACGCTCTGCAAGCAGCTGGGCCGCCGTGCCCGGGATGCTGCAGGAGATTCAGGCCGGCCTGTGTGCCCAACCCACGGCCCTCTGTTTAGTCTTCCACTGTTTTGCTCCCCGCGGTCCCACTGCGGCCATAGGCTCCTTCTGACTCGCGCCCCTGTCCTAGATCGGGAACGCAATTCTTATCACGTGCTTGTAGTTTGTGGAGCAGAAATAACATTGCCTCTCAGTGCAGTTCTGAAATGCATATTTATCTGGCACAAAGGCTGCACGTTTTGAGTTTTCTCTTTGTGGTCGTGATATTCGAACATCAGACCTTTGTTTATAGGATATGATAGAATTCGACGTCTTAGGAGTAGCTAAGCTAACACATCGTTTTAAGACTCAGCAGGAGCAAAACTCAGACTTGGATCTATTTTCATACATAGTGAGTGCCGTTGGAACCAAATGTTACTTTTTACTCTCTTTACAGTGGTCAAGTATACTTCGGGGCGTTTCCAAGCGAATAGCGATTCGCATCGATAGGTATAAGTATTTTCATAGATGAGCCTTCACGACGAGCTCTCGTGAAGCCCGAAGCTTGCATCCTCGTAGAACCTGTTGGCGCAAGTGCTCGCTAGGAGCGCTTATCTCTAAATGTTTTCACCTCCGCCAAGGGGATAATGTTTTTCGGTTGGTTGGTTACTCCGTGTGTAACATAACTCCAAAAGTCCGAAACCGATTCAGACTAATGTCGCTGCAAGGTCTGGGTTTCAGCCAAGGGGAAAAACCTAATAAAATGTCCAGGTTACTGCAGTCTCATTTTGGATTTACAACAATCAAGCTTTTTTAAATATCTGCTTCAAATCCGCAAGCCGGCATATGAGTTCCACGCTCAGAGACCTCCAGCTTGCGCTACACTGAACAACACTTCATAGCGTCAGGCCTGGCTAGCACAACGTGCTGTCTGAATTATACAGGCCATGGAAGTCTAGCCGTCTATTCAATCGCTTTAAGGCGTTATAAACTAACGTTCACGAGCTGAGGGAACGTCTTAAATCATACAGGCCACACCGCAGATGTACCTCAGTGAACCACTTGCTGCGCTAAAACCGTACTGTAGCATGAGGCACGGCAAGCAGAACACCCTGCCTGAATTATGTCATGCTCTGTTTGGATTTACTTGGCGGAGGTTTGCGCCCTCCGAGTGCTCTCCAGTTCAGTATGTTTCCATGCGAACTGCCATCCTCTGCGGAATGTGCATCTTGCATGCATTATTATTGAGTACACAAGCTGCTTGCTACCAAAAGTTGTATGTGCATACATCATTATTGAGTACACAATCTGCTCGCTGCCAAAAGTTATACGTGAAAAGAAAGCAACATGGAGCTTAGAGACACAAACTAAAGTTTGTCATGTAATCGATTTGTTTTTGAGAAATTTCCAAAGCAGAATCACTTTCTGTCAACCCTCCACCCTCCCACCCTTACCCCAAACCTTTGGTCGTGTCGTAAATGTGTTTAATGATGTCGCAATAGCAATGTGCCATGATTATTTAAAATATTAGTTAAGTTAATTCTTTGTATCAAAACAAAGGAATGTAAATCGCACGATGAACGTAACATACTTGTTATCACTCAACAGAAAGCCTGTCAGCTTTTTCATAAATTGAAGCTCTCTAGTATTCTGTTTATTAATCTTCAACAAAGAAAATATCCCATGAAACTCTCGTCATTAGATGTGTTAATTGTGGTGTAAATTTATCCTTAACCGATTTCAATAGGCATTGTTGCGTACAGTGCCTGTATAAAGATGATTTTAAAAGTATCCAAACGGCCCATGCAGGTTTAAGACGAAAATGCCGAGACTTGCAAATGGTTGGAATGTTTTCACCGATTACTCCCTTCCTGCTCGGCATGGCTGGGTTTGGCTGTAATACATCTCAATCCCGGCGAAGATGCTGCAAAACTTTCGAGAGTGTTTCTGCCCAGGTACTTGTTTGATCTCTAGTAGCGTTGCTATCTGTTCCAGTCCACGTGATCAAACACTGCATTGGAAAGGTGTGCTCTATCTCCTCCTTTCTCATGTTTGCCATGGGAAGGGGTGTTGAAGGATCCCCCAATGCAAAAAAAAAAACTGTCAGGGTCATACGGCCGTGCCCACTTCGGGTTGCAACCCGCTCTGTTTGAAACTAAAGCAAAGATCTGGCGAGAGTGTGCAGAAGGGAAACAAATTTGTTGAAATGGTTTCCTCGCGTTCCGTGGGGAGGATACACTTATCTTCTGAAGAGTGGCAAAGGTTGTGGGATCTTTGAGCTCCCTCCTGTGGTCTTGGCCAGCGTTCTGAAGAACAAACTAAGGAGGGAGTCGTCTTCCTCTTGGCTTCAGAAACAAAAGTAGAGCTGGGTGAGCTACGCATGCTCTGGGAACCTAGTGCTCTTGGCCATGAATTTGGCTGCCAAGGCCGCCCATGTGCGGCATGTCTTCCAAAGGGGATCACACAAGCTCTACCTCCGCTGGAATTGCCAGTCAGCACGGGTCGTATCCCGTTGATACTTCCGAACGGCATTTCACCTCCAAGAAATACTTTTCGAGAGGCACGCGCACACGTCAGTACCTTTTTGCATTTAAGCCTTGAAAGTCCTTCGATCAAAGTGCCTGCATTGCAAAGATGACTGGTCAGATGGGCGGGAATCCCGGCCCGCATTCGCCGCCTGTTTGGCTTCATTTGACTGACCGGAGATATCAACGTTTCCACGCTTCTCAAATGCTGCAGCAAGGCATCAAAGCCTCTTTGACTCCATCGAGCAGCGACAGGCAGACCTGCATCCACTTCCTGCCAAATGTTGGTGGAGGATGTGCATTTGTTGACACGTGGAAGGAATAGAGATCAAAAAAGCTGTTGTCTCAAGGGATTGCCTCCGTTGGAATGTGTCGCATTTCTAAAAGCGTTTTCCAACACTTGTGCTTTGACAACAAACACCGGCAAACAATGTTGTAACCTTGACAAGTCATATTTTCCACCTCTATGATCCATGTGCAAACACCGATGTGTATTTTTCGCATTTTGTGCACTTTGAGGTTTAAAATAACACTGGAATGACGCTACATCCGACATTTCACACACAAGAACCACATGCACTTAAGTGAAATATATTTCTGCTTAATTTTATTGTAACAAAAATGTCAACTAACGACCCTGACTTGCAAGAACTATGCAAGTTCGACTTCATCACAATGCCACACACTAAGAATACTAGCTAGAGTGAAGTCCCTTCGGACAACATTCACCATACTTGCAAGATGAGATGCAGTACAAATGTACACAAGTGTCACTGCACATAATTTATGGCCTCCTGTTTCTGTGCCTGAGACTCATCCATATGCATTTAGCGGGTCCGGCTGTATGTACGATTTTAAACAATATCAAGTTGTCCATGATCTTGTAGAACTATACGCAATGTAACTTTATACTTTTTCATTCATTTGTAACCTGTGCACCCAACAGGTCTTAACGCGAAAGGAATAAACCATTTCATACATTGATGGTGGAAACCGAATCTTCTATTTAACAGTGACAGATATCAGACTTCTTGCTACCTTGAACGTATTCATACGTTCTTTCCCTGCTATGACACGAATGTCAACAATGTTTTCGTCCACAAATACTCTTAAAATATAATTATGTTCCATATTTGCACGGGTGATCTGTCTCTATGTAGCGAACCTGAACTTAACCTATATTTCTCGGGTTTCTAAACTTCAAAGAGGCCGAGACAACGTCGGGTCAACAACAGGGCATTGCAAAACATTGCTAAGTCAAAGGCCGTCAAAATTTGTCCAGCAAGCACAGCGGAATATGGAAACAAACAGTGTGGCAAGAGCCAACACTTTATGCAGGCAAAAGGGAGAAGAGCAAGCGTCACTGGGGATTCAGCAGGGCTCGTCAACTTGAGGGAAGGGCGGCCAGTGGGAGATATTATCGAGACATCGTGAGGGGGAGACAGACAATCCCCAACACCGTCTCGCCGCCTCGTAAGCGCTGAACTGTGAACACTGCCTTTGACTGACCGGGAACAAGCAAAATAGTCGAACCTTTTGATTATTATGCATCAGAAATGGTAATTGGTAATAAAGCAATCGTGGATGAAGCAAATGAATGTGTGTACACGGAAAACAAGTTTTGACGTGCAATTTTTATGTTCGATGCATTAAACAAGCATCTTCAAACTGCCTCAGCAACAAACATTAAGGAGCTGAAAGGACTCAAACACTTTCGGGCATACTTTGTGAAGATTGTTAATTTGCATTGCAATGGACATATTGGTACTTGAAGCCCTGGGCTTTGTGTTTGATCAGTTTTGACGAAATCACATTGAATGTGAAACCTCGGTTACCAACTTGAGATTTTAGTCATCTTCTGTCGCATCTTGAATGCACTTTGCGGTCAGACTTCGGAATCGCAAAACAAATCACGACAACACAAGATCAGCCATCTTCATAAGCATACTCGTGCAAAGGGCCAACTTTTGAACTCTATCTTTCGAGTCCACTAAATCTTTACACCTTAGGATGGAGCTCTGGTGCAACAGTACTTCCATTCCTACTGCAAGGGGCTTCTCAAAATTCTGACGGGGTGACTCAGAAACTGTGCACCGGTCATCAAGGCCTTTCTGTACCCTCAAGTTCATGACAGTTTGCTGTCCCTAACAGCCATGCGCTCTCTTTCACCAGCAGCAAGGCATGTCGGGAGGACGTCGCCGACCGGACGTGGAAGATGGCGCCACCAGGTGAGATGGCGTCACGGGGATCTGTAAAATGTCCTGCTTCAACAAAAATCGCCTCCAATGACAAAGGTTACGCTGCTGATGGACCTGTTTGCGACAGCGCAGCAAGCCTCTGGTCCACTTTTTTCTTCTTCTGCTAATCTGAACTGCCATTTGCTCTGATTAAAATGAATACATCATTTATGAGCGTGTGAGACTTTACAGGCTGAGACCGCGGAACCAGTCAATAATAATAACATACATGTAAATGTAAGTCCTCATTGCCAAAGATGCATGTGTATGGGTGTGTGGAAATCTGCTTGCGTACGTGCATGCGTACTTCTGTGTGTGTGTGTGTGTGTGTGTGTGTGCGTGCGTGCGTGTGCGTGTGTGTGTGCGTGTGCGTGTGTGTGTGTGTGTGCGTGAGTATTTGTTTGTGTATATCCACATGCGCACAAAAGGACGAGTGTCGAAGAGACTTTGAAATTATGTCAAGAGCAGCCAGATGTCTATAAAAAGGTCAAGGGTTTAATCCCAGCTTGAGGCTCTGCAAACTATTTCTGCCTGCCTCCGACTGGCTTTGAGCTCCGAAGTCATACCTGACTTCCGAGTAATCTTGGCCTTCATAGCCAAGCTTGAAATTATCGTCACCTTCACCAGAGAGTTTGCCCTGACCCTAATGCAATTCATCATGTCAAGCGGACACTGATCCAGCAGTCAAGCCTATCGCCAAGTGCGAAATGCCATCATTAGGCTGAACAAACCACTGACAGGGACCCATACTCCAACCTTATGGGCACCTACACGCAGGAGAGAGGAGATGGCCGAAAGCCTCTGACAATGAGAGAAGTCACGTCGGTCGTGCGTGATGGAATTTTTTTCAATTATGAAGCTCAAGTGCGAACGTGCGCTCTGCACGGAAAGGAGAGGAGGTGAGGCTGGATGTGGACTTTGGGGAGGTGCACCTCGTCTGTTTGACGTGCTGAAGACATGCGTAGAACAAGCAGCCATTAGATGTAGTCACTTTGTCTGCCTGCTAACTATTGTGGTTTGAGAAAGATGAGCATGGGAAAGAGAACTAACTCAAGTGAAGCCAAGATGTTAGAGAAACACAAGGATCAAAACGGGATCAGGAGAAACACACACTGGAAATGTGCAGAACAATTTAGAAAGAAAGGGGAAAAAATGAAAATGAAATAAATAAGAATTCATTAAATGAAGGTTTATCCTATAAACATATCGACGTTACTTCCTAAATGAATCCAGAAAACAAAAAATAAATATTCATGGTAATTTTCTCAAAACAGACTTTGGTTTAAATGATAATAAGTCGCATGAGAACATAATGTTGTGTTTGCAATCTTCTTCTGGCGCTTTGTCTACAATTTAACCTAGGGAACCTGTTGCAAAAGCATCGCATGTAAAAGCTGTCTCATGTGCTTTCAGATCAAGAGCCAAGGAACCTAAGAAGAGCTTCACTTCAACGAGTTGCATTTTCTCTCGGTTAGAGCCCATGGACAGTTTAAATATGGTACAAGCTGCCAAGTCAAATTTACCACCTTGCTAGACTTCAAACCCGTAGGGGAAAACAAACATCCAAACACTTTGCCTCTCCTTCGTGTGGTTTAGAGGCTGAGAGAGAGAGAGAGAGAGAGAGAGAGAGAGAGATGAGAGCGAGATATGAAAGCGAGATATGAGAGAGATGAGAGAGAGGGGCATGAAATTGATATGTGTGTGTGAGAGAGAGAGAAATATAATAGAGAGAGATGGAGAGAGATGTTAGAGAAAAAGAAAGGAAGGATAGAGAAAGAGATAGATGCGAGAGAGAGATAAGAGAAAGAGGGAATATAGAGGGGGAGGAGAGAGGAGAGAGAAAGAGAGAGACAGAGACAGAGACAGAGAGAGAAAGAGAGAGAAAGAGAGAGAGAGAGAGAGAAAGAGAGAGAAAGAGAGAGAGAGAGAGATAAAGAGAGAGAAAGAGGGAGAGAGAAAGAGAGGTTTGTCGAGAGAAAAATTACAAACGTGCGATCATCGTCAGAATGTAAAGGAAATTTGGAAAGAGCTGATTTATGAATGAATCTCAAGTATACTTGGTCTTGCTAGTATAAAACTATTTTATATTATATGAACACTTTTTCTCCAAAATTACACCAGGAAGTTAGAGTTTCAAGTACTTTGTTTTATATTATTTATTCGGGAGTCTCCCATCCAAAATACTTTTAAAAGAAAAGAGTTTCATTGCTCTTCATTTTTATGGAGTCATGCAAAACATTTTCGCAAGGAAATCTGCAGACACCTGGAACAAACAAAAGGCGAAACTTTTTTCATGGTTGGATATTTCGTGAAGTGCTGGCAGCCAAAATCCCGTTCTCCTTACGTCTCGGCATGGGCAAGAAAAGTCACATTTTGCTATTGACCGTCGCTTTTCCCTCTCCTGCAAGGCTGGAGCAAAGCTGGAATCAAGCCATCTAGTCCTTGGGAAAGTTTCACCGGAGGATGGGCTTTGAATGTGCTCCATCAGCATCAAGTCCGAACTTGGCGGACCATGTAGGAAAGTCGCAGCTAAGCACTACCTCCACCTCAGCGGAGCTTCTTTGTAGCGGGATCAACAGCCGCCACCTCGGTAAGAAGTCTCATCCACCTCGACAACAATGTCAAGGGCACGGCGGAGTGCTGCCTGGAGCGACTCCATCTGAGAAGCATGCAGCGGCCCCGCGTCAAAAGCCAATAGTCATTGATTCGCTTGATTAGCAAATGTCCCCCATGGTGTGAGGCAAGCTAGAAAAACAAGCAGCCTGGCGCCCCAGGCTGAATTCCTCCCACTCAGACAAACTGACACGATCGTCCTGTTTACCGAAAAGCACCTGTCGGCGCAGATGCCAAAGTCACGTGACTCCCCGAAATGCGCGCGCCGCCTGGCCTTGGGAGTGTGGCCGCCATGTCCGAAAGAGGACGAACCGAACGTGCCAGGAAGGGAGACAAATTATTAGACGTTTGCACGTCACAGATGCTGCCCGAATATTGAAATTGGGTCTTTAAGAAAACATTGATCGTTGGCGCCTAACCTCGGCCAAAGGCGTCAGACTATTCAGATATGAGCTTCTCTGTAGCATAATAACCTCGACTAATGGTTCTTCGTCGCCGGAAGAAAACGTTGTCATATATCAAACAATCCCTTTTTAAGTACACACTGTGATCCACGTTTGCAAGAAAAAAAGAAAAATACAGGATAAATACATGTACAATTCTAAATTGCTTTACACATATTAGTAATATGTTCAAGATTCAATGTAATTGTCCAAAATGAACTTCAGCCACGCGGTCTAGAAGTTCTGTTAAAATCATCTGCTGACCAACATCCCAGAACATTCATTTTGTGATGATTACATCTCGCCTTATAGTTTTAAATTGCACTGTGGGTAAAATCAAAATAATAAATTCGACCTTTCTATTTTTAAACCACTGCAAAATTTATAAAACTTCAGACTCCAGAGCATCTAATCCTATTTAATGATCGATTAAGCACTCTCACTTTTTGAAATGCGTTCTTTTAGCACTCACAGGGTAGTCTTTGATCTGAAAGTTCTTGCACTGCATTTATTGGGTTCTCCATCCACCTCCTTTGAAAGCAGGGCCAATAGTGCATACTGGACGTTGTGCAAAGACAAATACTGTTCAGGGCACTCACTATGACACTGTTCTTGCCTTTTTGCCACTGCTGAGACGCAAACAAAAGGACCACGCGATAATCTGGGCTTAAACAAGGTCTTTTAGAGCTGTTCTCGGCAACCAATCGAAGACCCTTTGTGAGCGAGGTTTAAAACAAAATCTGAAGACAGTCCCAACCGCTTTCTTTAACCTAGGATGCAAGGCATAATCCGCCAGAGGCTATTCCCAGGACAGCTATTGGGTTTCCCGACACCACGTGTCTTTTCTCGCCATTCTGGGCTAAGCCAGCATCGATCTCTTTTGCACGTGCACCGCGTGCTCCCTCCGAACCGATCTCGTGCGGTCCGCATGGGCTGCACGCTATTTTCCGCCAGTGCGCCCAGCGCGTGCTAAGCTCCTGCTCTCTGCAGGTGCGACATTTCTTGACAAGAAAAACTTGTCTTGAAGTGCTCGAGCTGATGCTGTCTATGCCGGGGCAACAATGTAGAACTACGACATCAATTCAAGCTAAAATTGTCGGGTCTTTGATGCAGGTGGGGAAGAAATCCAAGGAATACCAAGTAATGGAGTGTAACGGCAGCGGTAGCATGAATAAGAAAGTCAGGAATACGAGGCACTTGGTCATTACTTTCAGCTGGCACGAACAGGTGCTACGGTTGAAAGGCAGAAATAGGCATACTGCACATTGCTGCAGACGGCAAAAGGCCAAAAACAGTCACCCTCGGAGACAGTCAAGCAGAGTTGGATCGTGAGGTCCCTGTGGGACAAAAATGCCTCTTCCGGCTGGAGTTCTACAGGTGCATGGACGGGGAAGTTGAGTAGGGGGTGTTGCTGGCAAACGCTACGGAGCGAAGGAATTCTATGGGGGCACCGTTTGGGCATCTTGATCGACACCTTGAGATGAGAGTGCTATTTATGGCGACATCTAGGCAGGCGTGTGATGCAAAGTAAAAAGGCATCAAAATCCCAGGCGGGTCTAAAGCGGCACGAATGAAGGTGAGGCATTCGACCTTTAGCTGCAGCGCATCGATCAACATGACAAGGGAGATTTCCTGTACATCCGAACGCGTGAGAGAGAGAAATAGGAGGAAAGAACAAACAAGGATCGAGCAGCTATGGTAAAAAGTGATGTCCGGCCAGAAGAATTGTAGAGGAATTGATTTATTATTGAGGTAGCTGAACTATCTTACTCAGATTTTATGTTTACATTCCAAATCCGTCCCTTCCCTACAAGTATTGACGCTGTTGTACCGAGAGATTCAGGCATGCTGACTTGCATTCTCCCCCGGGACATCGGAACAACTTTTTAAAGAGCCTTAATCTATATCCAGATGAACCTCCTCTGCAAACACATCCCTTTCTGTACACTGTCGGGGCCGATATATTCAACATTCATTCTTTGACCATGGCTTGACTACCTGTGGCAGCTTCGCACAAAGAACACTTTCTACACACAGTTTCCTCTGCGACCTGAACCCAACGCACCAAGTTCTTCTTCACCCAATATCGACTTTGAATGAGATCCAAGGGACCGGACACTTGCCAAGAAATGCTGGGCGCGCGTCTGTCTGCCCACAGGTCGTCTGCCCTTGGCCATGAGTCCTGCACTGCCAGAGGCGGGCGTGGCGCCCCCCGCCCTTGCAATGGACATCATCCAAAGAGTACAGGCCCCAGTCAGGTGTCCCACTAGCAAAACATGGGCAACACCCACTTCTCCTCTGACAGAGGTTGCTCATAGATTATTGGGGGGTGTCACCTGGTTTCTGCCTGTGATACTCGATGGAGGGGGATGTGTGTGTGTGTGTGTGTGTGTGTGTGTGTGTGTGTGTGTGTGTGTGTGTGTGTGTGTGTGTGTGTGTGTGTGTGTGTGTGTGTGTGTTTGTGTGTGTATTAGTGTTAGAGAGAGAGAGAGAGAGAGAGAGACAGACAGACAGACAGACAGACAGACAGACAGACAGACAGACAGACAGACAGACAGACAGACAGACAGACAGACAAACAGACAGAGACACACAGAGAGAGAGAGAGAGAGAGAGAGAGAGAAAGAGAGAGAGAGGGACACAGAAAGAAAGAGAGAGAGAGAGGACACAGAAAGAAAGAGAGAGAGAGAGAGAGAGAGAGAGAGAGAGAGAGGGACACAGAAAGAAAGAGAGAGAGAGGGACACAGAAAGAAAGAGAGAGAGAGACAGACAGACAGACAGACAGACAGACAGACAGACAGACAGACAGACAGACAGACAGACACACAGACACACAGACAGACAGACACACACACAGACAGACAGACAGACAGACAGACAGACAGACAGACAGACAGACAGACAGACAGACAGACAGACAGACAGACAGACAGACAGACAGACAGACAGACAGACAGACAGACAGACAGACAGACGGACAGACAGACAGAGAGAGAGGGTTGATCTGAAAACAGCTTTGCAAAACTTAAACAAATAGTAAATGTATGTTTTTAGAACCACAGGAATATAAAACAGAACCGAATTAAATATGAGCGCATCAAATGGAGAGAGACGTAGATGATAAAGAGATGAATGAGATAATACGGCAAAAATTATAGCAGAACTCGCTGTGAACAAAATATATAAAACTGTACTTTTCCATATGTTACACAAATAAACCGACAAATACCGTCAATGTTATATCTAAGCTACGGAATGAAAGAGATCATGAAAAGTCCAAATGTGTCAATATGCTCTAAAGGACATTTGCTGTCAGACGGAGGAAGAGAGTGAAATAATGCAGGGATGTTTAAAATGTTATCAACATTGCAAAAGGCGAGAAACATGTTATTGCATTAAGTCAAATTGGTTTAAAATGTAAATGAAATGGCCGAGAGGCACAATGTGGGTTCTCCTCTGACACCAGAGACAACCGGACACTGCGTTTTCTGCCTCCGGGAGGATCACGTGGACTGCTGTGTTTGATTCCACGCTGAGAGCGGCAAAGACGCCATGTTTGATCGGGACGTTACAGGGAGGCTTGGAGAAACTGCTGATGTCAAGAATCCCGCATGTTCGAACGATTTGCACACAGTCAGGATTTTTTCACCGATCACGGGGAGTACGCGTTAGCCTCACAAACACCGCAAGATAGGGAACAACGTGGTCAGTTCAACCACGGCCTGCCATTGACACTGAATCTGCGTCGCCAGAACTTGAGCAGCGGAAAACACTGCGGTGATTGTTCGCTCTCTGCGAAGGCATCAATTAATAGCATTTAATGTTTGTTCGACGCCTTTTGCGGCATTAGGCACCCTGGCTCTCCACTCCGCTTCAATATTGCAAAGTTCGTTATTTGCAGACTGACAAACAAGAGATAAATACATTGACTTTCTTTTTATTTGGACGCACCCAAATATTGATTCAAGGACAGCAAAGTTTTGAGTGCAATATTTGACTCCACCTGTTGCCCGCATTGAAGTCGTTGTGCACTGGTTCCAAGCCTGACGTGGCCACATGTGCCGTAGCAGCCTCAGGCCCTCATTTTAGATTTTCTTTAGACATCTTTGAATATGAAACAGAAAACTTTGAAGATTGCTAGTTTACTTTCAGCAGACACAAATGCATGCTTTCGTACCTAAATTTAGACAAAACGGTGACGTAGTGGCTTTGTTTCGTAAAAACTAGACGTACAATATGAGTCAGGGTCCCTTAGATTAGAATAATTTCTACAGCACTCTATCCTTGCGGTTTAATCATAAAACGGAAACACTTCTGCACAGAGTAAAAGAAAACGTAAATTTGAGTGCAATGATTCATTGAAAAGATACAAGGAACATTCCTGCAAAAGCGTATCTTATTTTTGGGGGCTGGGTGTGGGGGTTGGAGGTAGCGAAGTAAGAGGGGGACGGGGGAGAAGGAGGAGGGGGAGGGAAGAGGAGGGAGAGGAGGAGGAGAGGAGAGGAGGAGGAGAAGGAGGAGGAGGAGGAGGAGGAGGAGGAGGAGGAGGAGAGAGAGGAGGAGGAGGAGAGGAGGAGGAGGAGGAGGAGGAGGAGGAGGGAGGAGGAGGAGGAGGAGGAGGAGAGGAGGAGGGAGGAGAAGAGGAGGAGGAGGAGGAGAGGAAGGAAGGAAAGGAAGAGGAGGAGGAGGGAGGGGAGGAGGAGGGAGGGGGAGGGGAGGGGGAGGAGGAGGAGAGGAGGAGGAGGAGGAGAGGAGCAGGAGAGGAGAGGAGAGGGAGGAGGAGAGGAGGAGGAGGAGAGGAGGAGGAGAGAGAGAGGAGGAGAGGAAGGAGAGGAGGAGAGGAGCAGGAGGAGGAAGAGGAGGAGGAGGAGGAGAGAGAGAGAGAGCGAGAGAGAGAGAGAGAGAGAGAGAGAGAGAGAGAGAGAGAGAGAGAGAGAGAGAGAGCAGTTTCAAATCGAAGAGAGAGCACGTGTAATGTTCCAACGGTGAAGTAAGAAATCGCACATTGTGGTGATTTTGTTTTGTCTTTTTTATGTTATTTTTGACGTGCTTGATTTTATTCTGAGAAATATTTTCTCATTCTGATTTGTAGTCATTCTTCTCGGCTGTTTCAAATCAAAACAAAACAAAACATAAAGATGATCAAGATTACAGAAACGTCAAAACTCCAGAAATTGTTTTGTTTTTTAAAACCAACTGAGCCTACTATTTCTTAACACGAAAGAAAAAAGAATGAGATGTTTCCGGGGAGTCCATTGTTATGATAATTATCAATAGGGGAAAGTTGAAAGCTGTGTTTGGTTCACATTTAAATGCATATCACATCCACACAGCTCCATCCTGATTTCGTCCAAATGGAACATCACCACATGAATTCGTTGAATCAGTGCATCTCCGAGAGAAACAATTTCTCATTCATTTATCGCTTCTTCTTTTTTAAACTAAAAGAGGAGCATTGTTTGTTAAGGATTTACTTGTCAATTTTTCACATCAGAGGAACATGTCTATAAGCAGAAATATGTTTGTATGACCAAGCCAAGCAAAATCTGTCAACATACTTTTTTCGTCACGTGGCTACAAAGCCGTCTTCTAATTCCCTCCCCAACGGGAATGCTGACGCTTAGCGTCCTGCAGCCTCCCAAAGCCGCCATTCTCAAGCCCGTCTCAGTTTGCAGTGGGACAATCGAAAGGCAGTTCCTTCCTTCCTCGTACTGGACGAACTTCCCCTCGTTCAGGAAACCTTACCGACAGAAGGGCTTACCAGAACGGCCAGGCAGCATCAAGCTAAAACAGTTTTGGGTCCCCTGGGTGCATTGAAATACTGGCTAATCCTTACTTCTAATCCAGCACAGGAATACCATGCGAACGATGTCGAGGATGTCGGTGAATTGACATTGGGACAAAGGTCGGCCTCTCCAAGCAAGGCAGCGCCTCGTTGTAGTCAACGAGGGCGTTCTGTGCTCAAAGTCTGAGAGTCTCAGGTGTGAATGTCCGCACCTGGAGAGAATGTCTGGGACGCCTTCCTAAGGAGAAGGGCCAGTGTCTCGAGGAACCCATCTGCGGTTGCCCCCCGGAAGATCCAACTGGGTCGCATTTATCCACTGTGGTCGGACCTGACTGCGGCGGTATTTGCTTGCGTGCTATGGACGCTATGATTGATGTCATCGAGTGCAAGCATTCGACAGAAACTTTATCGTGAAAACATGGCACACAATGAAATAAAGACTAGTGATTTTTTTTCAGAGAAGTTTATCTTTTCGTAGTCATGAAGGAAATCCATTATAATGTTTGTAATTCTGGCATGTGATTTTCAATGGCTTACATGAAGAATGTTCTTTCCGAACAAGAAAAAGATAAAGGTTTGCATGAAGCGTTGACAAAAAGAAGCCACTACTATCTTATGCATGTGTATTTAGATTCTATGTCTTAAAATGTATGTTTCTTCCTTGACTGAGCGCTGCATTTTTTAAATATCATCTCAACTTAGGAGTGTTTTCCCATACAATCTTAGCTACGTTTAACTTTTTTACTCATTTGTGCAGTTCTCAACATAACACGTCCTCTTCCTATGACATGAGAACACATTTGGATGCCAAGGAAACAAGAAATAACGAAAACTCTTGAGGATCCTCATCAGCTCCATTACAAACCGTCCTACTCCTCGCAACCAACATCGAAACCACAACACAACTTATCTGGCTGGCTTTTTTCTGTTGATGCCAGCAAGGGAGGAAATTGACTGAGTCGCCATCAAACAATTGAGATCAGGCGAGATCCCCTGAATATTCGATGGTCCCCTCCCACAAAATCCCCACCTCATGCCCAACCCTCATTCCTAACCGGGACCCTCCCTCAGGTGGCGGGCCGGGATCAGGGCCCTCCTGATCACCGGGACCGGAAAGGATGCGCACCCAGGGAGTCCGGACAGTCAATCCTTGGGCCCATTAATCGACGCACGATTCCTCACGTGTCGGCAGAGGGTCGGGGCCAAAGCTACCTTGTCGCCGGGGATCGAGGTGCAGCGCAGCACAAAGCGGCCCTTTGCATTGGCAGCGGTCCTGGGCCTGGACAAAGACGTTTCCGAATTCCATGGAAGACCTGTTTGACCCCACTGCATCACGTATCGGCACGCCCATTACACTGACTCAGATACAGACCTGGCCCTTCCTCAAAGTTGTCAAGCATCGACTCAGGGGGAATCACTTGTTGAAACATGACGGTAAAGATGTAATAAATGCTCAAAGAAGATAGGCGAGGCATAATTTATCGGTTGACCCATTCCACTGACTCGGTTTGATCCTGATCTTTTCACAAAACTGTCAAGAATCGACTCAATGTAAATTGGCTGCTGTGGGACGCAATGATAAAGATGTGGTGAATGTGCAAAGAAGGCAGGTGATGCTTTACGCATTGGCACGCGAATTACACTGACTCGGATTGATCCTAGCCTTTCCCCAAAGTTGTCAAGAATCGTCTCAAGGGAAAATCCTTTTTGTTGGACGTGGCGGTGAAGATGTTACAAATGCACAAAGAAGATAAGTGGGGATAAAACCCTGATGAAGTCAGGTCGGTCACTGATCAATGTTCATTCCGTCATTTGGTTGTGGAAGGGTATGCAAGATGTTTGAGAAAATGTTATGAAACTATAACTCTGCTATGAAAGCTATCATTATCATCCATGATGCTCTCTTGATTATTCACCATAACGGAATGTTACGAGTTCCATTACTGCCACCTAGCACTCATGTCTTTTTTATAGATCTGATACAGAAATGAATTCCACCACCACAAAACATACTAACATTTTACGAAGAACAAAATCTACGACAATTAGTTTCATATGAAATGCTCATATTTGATGCAAAAGAAATCTTGTATCTAACTATCACAATGCATGTTTTTCCCTCAAACATTTAAATATCACATGTACAGGTGCATCCGCTAAACAATGATGCAGCGTTTTTGAACTAAACAGAAAAAAATGATATAAATGGTCACGTATAACTAGAGTCAGCAAGTTAAAACTAGCTCTGAGATTTTCCTTCTACATTATTGGTTTTATATCTGGAGTATGGGACAAACAATATCAACGTTCTATTTGACGAAATATTACAAACAGAAAAGTACTTAATATAAACATGTTTTATATATCAGCGCATTCCAAGAGGACCGAGCAACACGTAAAATAATTGTGATTAAAATGAAATGGTGCAATTTCTTTTACAATGTAAACGATATATCTGTTGAGACGCATGCTACTTTCCTACAAAAGTATTTCCGAGTAAACGAGAACAAATGAATCTTCTGATGACTTACTCAACCACACCTGGCAATTATCACCTTCTGTTTCAAGTGTAGCTGCACCGAGCTGTTCTCCATCACAAACTGGGCCATAAAGAAAATGGAACCGGGAGAGGGAAACAGACGCAAGTCAGATGATGTTTGAGCGACAGGAATAGACAGCATCAGGACAAGAAATCCAGTGTAAAAACGAGATCTTCATCTCCAACGGACGTGTTGCCATCACGTTTGGTCTCAACTATGGGAAGAAGGCTCAGGTCACAGGTCTCATGTAGACGAAGAGGTCGAGAAAAGATGTCACGTTTCTGTGGCGAACGGTCCCAGAAAGGTGTCAGGTTACAGTTTGAACACTGAGGACACCTTTGTAAAGAAAATGAGGCCAGCCTGACGACGTTTTGAGGCAAAAACGTGAAGGTGGAGTTAGTTCAGCTCCAGACCAAAGCAATCGCGCCTGAAGGATGTTGAGACTCGTCAGGGATACACTTTAGGGTCTCTCAAATATAGGTGGGATAAAGATGGACACTCTCAACTCTGGAAGTGTCGGGGCACTTTTTTTATCCTCTGTTAATTACAGTAATTGCTTCTGTTTCCTTGTTTTAAATATTAGGAACCAAATGACACATTCTGTATGTAACACGCTGATACAAGATCGTTGTCTTGCATACGAATAAAGATGTTTAAGTGTTTTCATAAACATTGCTATCCACAGAACCCACTAAACCACACAACGAAATATCGCGGATTTTTGCTTACATTTTTATTACAGCGACGAGGTTGTGCGCAGAGTTAAACATTCCCGTAAAAGTCTATAACGACTCGCACCCATTTTTCATGTCTTTGAAAATGGAATAGCGAACGAAAAGTCCAAAGTTCACATAGGTACACCAGCATGAAAATTAGAGGTAAGTTAGATATAGATAGTGATGCAGATATAAGTATGAAGTACTTGACTTAGAAGTGGCAGAAGGAGTAAAAACAGTACAGGTGCTGATGAGTGTGATGCTGGTACGTGTAAAAGTATCAACCGTAGTCAAAGTCGTATCAGTAACAATCGTGGATGAAGGAGTGATATTAAAAGGAGTGGTAGTAATGACAGTAGTAGTAATGGTACTAGTAGTAGTAGTAGTAGTAGTAGTAGTATAGTAGTAGTAGTAGCAGCAGTAGTAGTACTAGTAGTAGAAGTAGTAGTAGTAGTGGTGGTGGTGGTGGTGGTAGTAGAAGTAGCAGTAGTAGTAGTAGTAGTAGTAGTAGTAGTAGTAGTAGTAGTAGTAGTGAAGTAGTAGTAGTAGTAGTAGTAGTAGTAGTAGTAGTAGTAGTAGTAGTAGTAGTAGTAGTAGTAGTAGTAGTAGTAGTACCAGAAGTAGTAGTATTAATAGTAGTAGTAGAGCGAGTAGTAATGGTGGTGGTGGTTGTGGTAGTGGTCATGGTGGTGCTGGTGGTGGTGCTGGTGGTGGTAGTGGTGATGGTGGTGGTGGTGATAGTAGTGGTAGTAGTAGAAGTATTAGTAGCAGTAGTAGTAGTAGTAGTAGTAGTAGTAGTAGTAGTAGTAGTAGTCACCTATGTAGCCATAGTAGTACTAGTATAACATAAATTAGTAGTAGAATCAGTAGAAAGAGCAGAAGCAAGAGCTGGAGAAGGAGAAGAAGGAGGAGAAGGAGGAGGAGAAGGAGGAGGAAGAGGAGGAGGAGGAGGAGGAGAAGGAGGAGGAGGAGGTAGGAGGAGGAGAGGAAGACGGCGCGAGGTAGGACGGGGAGGAGGAGGAGGTGAGGAGGCAGGAGAAGGAGGAAGAGGTTGGAAGAGAGGAGCGATCGAGGAGGAGGAGGAGAAGGAGGAGGAGGAGGAGGAAGAGGTGGAAAGAGTAGGAGGAGGGAGGAGGAGGAGAGGAGGGAGGAGGAGGAGGAGAGGAGGGAGGAGGGGAGGGAGGAGGAGGGGGGAGGGGGAGGGGGAGGGAGGAGGGAGGGAGGAGGGGAGGGGGGAGGGAGGAGGGAGGAGGGGGAGGGGGGGGGGAGGAGGAGGGAGGGGAGGGAGGGAGGAGGAGGAGGGGAGGAGGAGGTCGGAGGCAGGGAGGGAGGGAGGGGAG
>JAWQFJ010029229.1:0-14787 GCA_034096865.1 Theodoxus fluviatilis | reverse complement strand
CATGTGCATACTAGTCCCCGCAGCTAAAAACTTTGGGAGTGGAAGTGTGTGGGGGAAATGGAAGTTTCTTTTTGTTCTTCTTGGTTTGGTTGTTTTTGTCTTGAAATCGTACTAGTGACTTGTAACCTTAGCTGTGCTACAGGTGTGCCCAAAGTTGACCTGTTCCTCCTTATCTTTTGAGTAGGAAGTTTTATAAAGGGTTTTTTGAATGAAGCCATGGCTGGGTCATAACAATACTTCTTTATTCTGTAGTGGCTCACATTGTAATGGACTTTTAATTAAGTGGGTGACTACTCTTGATGTGATGAAACCTTTTGAACTTTTGAGAGCCCCGCAGGAGTCTGTTTAAAGAGACTTTAAGGTCATATTTGCTCTGTGCAGTAGTACAGTGTATTCTGGTTTTAATGATAAAGCATTTGAAAAGACAAACACCTTGTCATACCTCTCTTGTGTGGATCTAGCCTTCTCACCTCTGTAAGAAAGGACTGAGAAGGATTTTCACATCACAGAGAGAAGAGGTAAGTCTTCTGAAATGAAGGTAGAGATATACTTGCAACAGGGCACAACAAAAAGCCAGAGCTACTTGACAACTTCATCAGTTGGAACCCCTGGCTGCTGTGCTCCTAGGGCCTACTCCTCCAGCTCAGTCTAGGATGACCCAAAGCAGCTTGTGTGTGTGTGCATATGTGTGTGTGTGTGTGCATGTGTGTGAGTCTTTGTGTGCATGTGTGTGTGTGTGTGTGCGCGCGTGTAGGTGGGTGTCTGTCTCTGTGTGTGTCTCTCAGGCTGTCTGGCTGGCTGTGGCTATCTCATAGCTGCCAACTGTTACGGAAAAACCGTAAAAAATCGTTTTTTTAATATCTGTCGTCGTTTTCGTTGTTTTCTAAAAAAAATACGGTTTCCGATTTCACCAAAAAAAAAAAAACAACGAAATTTTAAACGAAGCAACTTTGGCTTTCAACATGTTGCGCTAGTCTATCGAGTGAAGTTTCTGTGCTCTCGTTTTCCGCGCCTAGCTGACCACCTTTGAACGCACTAGGCCTAGCCTACTGGCTGGAATCGGGAAGGGAGCTCTTCTGCGAATTTCGCGCATGCGCATAGCGGCTGCAGTCAACATGGCGTCGAGTTCGACTAGCGCAGAGAAAAATAATGCGAAGCCGAAACGATTTCAACGATACATTGCGGCTTACAAGGAAAAGTTTCCATGGGCCGCTCCGTGTCCATCAAGAGGTGAAAAGTTTGCTTTCTGTACTGCATGCAGATGTGCGGTGAATATTTCTCACGGAGGAAGAAACGATCTAGCCGACCATGAAAAGACCACCAAACACAAAAAAAATTGCGAAGCTGAACAATCAAAAGCTTTATAAAATAATTAATGCTTTGTAATATAATGGGCTTTCTTCTTGTTCTTCTTCTTCTTCTTTTTCTTCTTGTTATTATTATTATTATTATTATTATTATTATTATTATTATTATTATTATTATTATTATTATTATAAGTTTTCCTTTCAGGAGATGAGAAATGTGCCTTTCAGATTGCAAAAAAGGCTTCAGCTTCAGGGGGCTGCGCCCCCTGACCCCCGCTATTCGGGAGGGGGGCGTACCCCCCTCCCGGATCCACCCCCCACATGTTACGCTTTTTAACTTTGGAAGGTTGGCAGCTATGCTATCTGTCTGTCCATCCATCCGTCTACCTCACACACATGCATTCAGGTGTACATGCACATAAACACACACATGCATGCACACACATACCCACATTGTAAAATTGTATTTTCTGCATAATATTTTAAAATATGATAAGGGTGCATGAGTCCAACTGACAAGTGAACACGATCTAAAAACAGGGTCTCGGTCATGACAAGAAATCTGTACATCTACTGTGTCCATGTTGAGCTCGCCAAGTAGTATCATGTCACTGCTTTTGCATGACATTGTGTCAGCCCTGCCATCTCTAGTCCACTGTTGAAACATCTATGAACAATGTCTAGCAACCTGACAATGTGACAATGCTACAACTAAATCATTTTGCTGATTTTCAGCCTCAGGGAAAGGTATTTACTGAATTTGGTCGAGTAACAGCCCTCTATAACTGCACATGAAATGCCACTGCCTCTTCAATTTCCTTACACAACTTGCTTGGTTAAGACAACCTCCATGGATTTTGGCCCTTTAAGATGTACATGTACAGTTTAACATGCAGAGCCGAAACCCTGCGTGGGACAGACAAGTAAAATGTAGGACCACAGGTGGGGACTGAACCCACGACCTTTTGGTTAGTGCCCGAAATTCTCTACCAGCAGAGCTACCATGTATTCAAGTACCTGAAGTGGCCAAATCTGGGATAGTTTTTCCCAGAAGAGTATTGTGATAGGTAAAGAGAAAGAAGGGAAAGGGTAGAAAGACTGATGAATATGATGATGAGAATGATAATAATGACAGCAATGATAATGACAATTGTTATAATAATTATAATAATCTTAATTTTTGTTCTTTTCATAAGAAAATTATTCTTGGGAAATTTCACCTCTGGCTGCTGCTGTGCAGCGCTCAATGACCAATTTTTGTCACAGCAGGAAAGGCGATGTGGGTGAAGCACCTTACCCAAGGATGCATCTCTAGAATCTGTGCAGCTTTGAACACTGCACCCATCAATCCCGTTACTGCAGGTCAAATGCTCTAACCACTCGGACACACGGATTGTAATGGATGTTCTTATTTGAGTGTCTTCTGGCAAGTTTGATCACTTCTTGAGATCTTCTTGCTAGAGGAGTAGATAAGTCAGGGTGAAGTATTTTTTTTCTTGATTGGTATATACATGTAGAGATATTTCTTGGGGCTGGATTTGGGATTTGGTGAACAGTTTATAGATGCTCTTGGGTTGGGGTCACTTTCTCATGGTGGGCTGAAAGCACAGTCGGACTTCATTGACCCAACCCTGTCCAGCTGTCCCCTTTAGCTCTCTAGGGCCGCCCCTGGCTGAGCTACTGGAGCAGGCCCTGAAAGCCCATATGATGAAAGGGGCATTGAGTGGCTTCCACTGTACGTCACATATGACACATCAGGCCTGTTGTCACTATACATGTATGTAGTTTTGTCCCCTTCATCAAAGACCTTCTGTTGGTTGGGGGTTTGAATAGACCCACTGCATCTCCCTACGTGATTCATAAGAGGTGAATAACTAGGGACATTATAATTTAATTTGGGCACACTCTAAACTATTCTTGTGATTTTCATGCTTAATGGCCTTGCATAACCTACAAAGGCTATAGGCTGTAAAACTCCATCCATTGGTCCATCTCTCTGTGGGTTGGGGGTTTTAAAAAATGGACACCGTGTCTCCTCATGTGTTTCATATGAGCTGAATAACTAGGGAAATCGTGCCCAGACTTGTTCTTATCATAACAGTTCTAACATATTTTGGTGATTTATGAATGGCCTTAAATAGCCTACTAGGGCTGATATACCGTAAAACTTTATCCATCCATCCCCTTCATCAAAGTTGCCTGGTTCCACTGAACTCTGTCAGGATGTCTGCTTCTTGGTTCTCTCTAAATGGCTTTGGCTAAGATGACAGGAACTGTTGTGTTTGCTTCCAGATAGTGTTTGCTCACTCTGCAATCATGCAAGAGGTGACCAGTGGACTCGATGAAATATCCACAGATGGGGCATTGTGATGGCTTCTAGGTAACATGTACAATGTCATTTTGCACTCTGCAAATTGTAACCTTCACTTCACCACTAATTTCACACAATTGTTGCAGAAGTGAAGTTTTTGTCACTTGTGACCCAACATCATAAGTCTCATAGTGCACTCCATGGATTTTAAGCTATGTAGCATATCAAAAAGAAAATTTTGCACCATTTAAGATGGTGAAAACCATTTTTGAATAGGATAATTTGGTGCAAAGTTACATGCAACTGAATTTTACAACCTTTAGGAATCAGAATTTCAAAAAAGAGTGTTCACTCTGCTAGGATATTATTGGTAATATTTGAAAACCTATCAACATACCACTCTCATTAAAATGGATTTTTGACACTTTTGTAAGCTGCAATCAACTTAACTCTTCATGTACTGTACTGCATCAGTCCTTCACTGGCACTAGATGACAAACACATCGTCAGACAGGTAGGACACACAGTCAGGTGCCAGAACAACTCCACTTCCTGGTGAGCATTCCAACCCAATGCTGGCATAAAGCACCTTGCTCAAGGATGGAACTCCAGAATCCCCACAGCTTCGAACACCAAACCCTTTAGCCACAAGCAACTGCAGGTTAAGTCTGCTAATCAATCAGCAACTGAACTCCCTTCTGAAAATTCTTGAAGACTGAATCAGGGTCCTGTTATATAGTCTTCAATTCTCATGTCTGATGCATGTATAGGTCTTCTGTTCTTGGGAGCCTATCTCCGAATCTGAAACATCTGTCATTGAGGTGGATCCACAGCAACTTGACATGCACACAACACACTCTCTCTGATGGTCATTAGCAGAAACCATGGAAAATCTGTAATCAAAATATAAGCGTCACAACTTCAACATATAGAAATTTATTGGTCGTAAAGATGTAATTTTTGTAAAGGGAAAGTAAAAAATTACAAATCTTGATGTGTAAGAATAATAATAATAATACAGACTATTTGTACGCACATACCTTCCCTAATAGGCAAGCTCATGGCGTTTACAATGAAAAAAAAATCCACACTCATACAAAGCATTCTAACACTCGCACACTGTACAGTTGAAATAAAAGAAAAAATAAATACAATACAATTAATTAAATAGCAGGCAATAAACAAAACACGAAACATAAAAGAGGCGCCTTGTGAAGCACTTCACTGCTCGTCAGGAAAGACTGACCGGAACAGGTGTGTCTTTAGGGAGGTTTTGAACTGGGACATGGAATCAGAGTGACTGACAGGAAAAGGTAGGATATTCCACGTTACAGGGCCGATGTAAGAAAAAGCTCGCTGTCCTTGGGTTTTCTTTTTGCGACGGGGGACATTTAACGTTTTGGTGTCTGCAGCTGAACTGTTATTTCTAGCGGGGGTGTAGACAGTGAGAATTTATAGTGCGTGTGGTGCAGTTTGATTGAAGAAGTTGAAACACATAGTGGCTAGCTTATACTCTATCCTCTGAGCGACGGGGAGCCAATGCAGTGCACGAAGGAGTTTGGATGTGGGAGTTCTCTTGGGACATCTTAAAAACTAATCTAACAGCAGTGTTTTGGACTTTTTGCAGACACAACAATCATGTATGAACAATTGAGACATCAATGATCACAGATAAACCTTGAGATGTAAGTTTTTTGTCAGCCCATTTACCTAATATCACTCTGGCAGATATCTTCACATGCATGGGAACTGTATCACTAAGGATATTTCTGCATGCAAAATGCTCAAACACTGGGCCCGTATTCACAACGGCGATTTATCTTTTTAACACTCGATTTATCCCCTAGCCCCGCGTTATCTTGATCGGTTAGATAAGGTACGCTCGTCAGAGGATTCTAGGTTGCGCTTTGCTATATATACTGGTTTCCAGCCAAGGGAGAGCGGAACAGGCAGTTGGAATCGTCTGAGTTTAGAGATAAATCGGAGTTAAAATAAATCGCCGATAAATCGCCGTTGTGAATACGGGCCCTGATGTTTTCTCAAAACTTGACAACTCTCAGGTACTATTGCTTACTAACTATTCAGTTGTTACCCTTCCAAAGTTTCTTACATATGTTGAAATAAATAAATACAGTGTACAATCACAGTTCTGCTCACCTATACAATGCAACTTGATGTTAAAAACACAGGGAAAAGGGAGCGATATATCACATTTTTAAGGTGTACCTACGAAAAAAAGATCTTAAACTGCACACCATAAATGGACATTCATATCCTATCAACCTATTTGAGGTTAGTGATAACAAAAATTCAGAGTAGGTTATTTTTAAAAAGTCACGCCACATGAAACACTTCAGGAAATGTGGGTCAATTCTTATTCCCAACCCTCAGGGGGATGCAGACACTACAAACGCAACAAATAGATAATATCAGTCAAAATATATGCAATCACAGACAATAACTAACAATGCATAATCTTCATGGTGCATTTAGCATTCTCTCAGCTCATAGTGCAGAGGAACGATACAATCATACAATGTGTGCAGGGCGTGGGATGTTACTGTGCCCTGATCATGCTGGGATACAGGTTAAGTACAGTGGATGCGTCCAGTCCCATGAAATGTTTTCTCTCTTTTTCTTTGTGTGGTGGTGGTAAAGGCTGCCGAGAGGTGTTATAGGGGCATGTGATAGTTTCCAAGCTTGTCTCTGTGACCCTGTCCTCTAGAGGTGTTATTTGATGGGGAGTCCCAGTAGCAATACAGACAGTAACAATACATGTAGTACAGGTGTGATGAGCATACATGTGCCTGTCATGCTGAGGTAATCTCAGTAGAGATGGTAGGGGCCCCTTCCCTAGAAACTGTTCTATGATGAGGTGCAGTTGGACAAACACTCCAAGAAGACCCGCCCTAGCATTATGGAGACAAGCTCACATTCATGCTGAAGTGCTTCAACATCAGATTTGACCTGTGGGAGCCTTGCCTGATGACAAAAAGGACTCGAGGGGAGATGATGCACTTCCAACCCTCCCTTCTATTTGGAGGTGACGACTGAGACGAGGGGTGGGTCCTAATAGAAGGGAGGGTTGGAAGTGCATCATCTCCCCTCCAGTCCTTCTTGTCACCTCCCCAGCGCCCCAAAACATCACCCCTTGAAGAATGACCACAGGGATCAACGGCTCTGACCCCTTCAGCATTCTTTCAAGGAGCCAGACTCACGTGACCTCTCCTTCCAGATAAATTCTACCTTGTAGTATAGGCTGGCTGGGTAGGGGGTGAGAATGGACCCACTGCGTCTCCCTATGCGATTTGTGAGAGGCGAAGAACTAGGGACACCGTGCCTTGATTTGCGTTTACTCTAAACTGTTCTAGTCATTTTCATGCTTAATGGCCTTATATAGCCTACAAAGGCTCATAGGCCGTAAAACTCGATCCATCCATCCATCTGTATTGTCTTTTCCTGTCCACACTGCCCTGTATCAGCAGCTGCTGTTTTGGCCTTACATGCCCGGATGACCCAATAATTATTTAGTTTTGCTAGTCTTTCCCAGCTGTCATAGATCTTGCCCCCAGCCACCCAGTCTATCATGAGAGTCTCTGCCTGCACTTCTTGTATACAAGAGTCGCTGGCACCAATTTAACATCATTCGTCATCAAGCATAGATATTTGTTCGTGTGTACTCGCTCCACAACTGCAGACTACACCAAATACACTTCTAAGTAGCTGCGACTGCAGTCAGGGTGAAGGGAGTCGGGAAGAGAGGTCGTGACACTGAGGGTAGAGTTGCCAGGTAAATAAAGAATAGCTCCAATCTGGCTTGAGATCACCGTTCCAGGCTCCATGTTGGGCTGTGTCATCTCATTGAAGATGTGCAGCTCCTTCTGCAGCTTCTTGCGCAGTCCAGAGGGTCCCAGGTGATTATCTGTCCTGGAGAGAACAGTAGAGCTATCAGACCTGCTTGCTGACAGCAGACACATAAAGAAGCAGGTTCTCGTACTCACATTGATTCATTCATGTACCCACAGAAACACTATTATGTAAATGTGCACACATTTTAGCATGCACACACACACACACACACACACACACTCTTATGTAGCGCTTAGGTCTCTACACACCAGCATAAGGCCTTGACACTTTCCCTCCAGGCCACCCTGTCTCTCGCCACCACCCTGGCCTTGCCCCAGCTCCCCCATCCTGCTGCCTTCCTCTCTGTCTCCACTCCAGGTCGCCTTTGGTCTTCCCACAGATCGTTTCCCTTCTGGTGCCCACCCAGGTGCTGTCTCACAGTAATTCTCTCCACCTCTCAACACATGTACAATCCAGTTCATCTTCTTTGCCTTAGTTTATCACTAAGCCCATTCATTTTTTACCTGTCTGCTACCTCCTTGTTTGTCATCTTCTCTTGCCACCTGATTCCAAGGATCCTACTCAGGCATCTAAACTGGAATGCACGAAACTTCTTCTCTTCAAGCTCTGTTATTTTCCAGGTCTCGCTGCCATATAACCGTACTGCCCTTACTACAGTTGCAAACAACTTAATCCACGCTCGCATGCATGCATGCACACAAACATACACGCACGCACACACACATACACGCACAAACACACAACTCTCTTTTCTCAATTATCAAAGCATGCATACAAAAATTGAAAATCTCCCGTGAAAGATCATGTTCCACCACATCAGTATCCAGAGGCACAGACCCTCCACATCCAGCCTCATCCATCGGCCCACTTTAGCGTATTTACCTGAAAAAGCGGTGCCTAATGAAGTCTCTGCCGAGTTCATGTCCTGCTCTCTCCATGAAGTCCAAGTTGCTGTAGACAAAGTAGTAGCCATCCCCAGGAATACGCAGGTGTCCATCCTCAAGGTATTCCACCCCATTCAGCTGGGACATATTGTGGTTGGGGTCCCAACGTAGGTCAGCGTCTGTGCATGCAAGATGGGAAACGGTGAGCAGCAAGGAGACATGTAAATGTTTGTAATTGCTGATTTCATATGGAAGAGGGACAGAGGAATGCTTTGTGAATAATGTCATGAAAATCCACAATGATGTCATTTTCTGAGTGGTTTGATGGAAGATTTCAACAACATGTTCTGAAATCAGGTGGCATGAGAGGACTTCCATTGCCAAGCTTTGAGAGAGAACCAACCAGAGCCCCATCATCCAAGATGTCAATAAATGCTAGTGGCGTTGGATAGGACGCGCTCTTCAAAAACCAACTAACAGTGTCACAAGGCAGGCACTGGGCTGGAAGCCATAGGGGAAGAGAAGAAGTGGGAAGCCAAAACAGGCATGGAGAAGATCAGCCTTTAGAGAAGCCATAGCGGCCAGACTGACGTTGGCCCAGCTGAGGGAAGCTGCCCAGAACCGGGTCTGTTGGTGGGTTGCCGCCCTATGTTCCACAGGAAGCCCACAGGAATACATGAAGTCTGGCAAGATTTAGGGCTTCAGAAGTGAGGGTTGCATGTAGATTTTTTCTGCTTGGATGGTAGACGAGTGTTGGCATGTTTTTTGGGATTGGGTATAGAATTTGGTGAACAGTCAATTGCTTATGGATGGGTTGGTCTTAAAGTTCCAAGGTGGTTTGAATGCATGATTGGGCCTTAAATGATCTGTCCTCATCCCACTGCTACCAGGATAGCCTTTTGAGCTGTCTGGGGGCCAACCCTTGCTGAACTACAGGAACAGACCCCAAAAACCCAACAGTCAGGGGTTCTAGCTGACGAGGGAAGCATTAATCGCTCCAACCCATATGTTACACTTGGTAACTTTTCACCTAATTCTGAATTTCTAACTGATTTATAGAAGTCAGTCATCATGGAAAATGATGGATCATCATGCTCTGTCATGCATGTGTGTGCACATGCATACATTTTTGGCATGCTGTAGACATGTCTGCCTATGCGTGGAGGGAAAATCCTTCAGCTGTGCAATTTGCTATTCGCAAACTACCAGGTTCTGCTCATGTCTCAGTCAGTGTTGAAAGTCCTCTGGATGCATGATAAATACCAAAGTATGTGTTTTAGGATGACCGCTTGCAAAATTATAAGGTGGTAGCATTCTTATGCCGCTTCACACAGTATAATCCCTCTGTGGGCTCGGGGTAAGAATTGACCCACTGCTTCTCCCTATGTGATTCGTAAGAGGTGAGTAAATAGGGACATCGTGACTTGATTAGCGCTTACTATAAACTATTCGAGTGAATTTCGTGCTTAATGGCCTTACATAGCCTACACAGGCTGATAGGCCATAAAACTCCATCCATCCATCCATCACTCAGTATAAAGGCCAAGTTGGAAAAGAAAGGGAGAGAATGAACAAAATGCCTTCTTGAGACCATGCTGGATTGCAATAGTAAACAAGGCAACTATCTCTACCTGCCTCCTGCCTGCCTGTCTGTCCAGATCTATCTGCCTGGGTCTGTCCCTTCACCTGGGTCTGTCCATCCATCCATCCATCCATCCATCCATCCGTCCACGTGTCTGTCTGTTTATCTGTCTTTCATGACTGTCTGGGTCTTTGTTTCTGTCTGTTTGTCATGACACTCTGTGTGTGTGTGTATGTGTGAGACTGTGTGATTGTCTGTGTGATTGTCTCTCCCGTTCTGTCCTGTCCCGTCCTGTCTGATCTGTCCAGTCCTGTCTGTCTGATCTGTCCAGTCCTGTCTGTCTGATCTGTCTGTCTGTCTGTCCTGTCCTGTCCTGCCTTGGTCTTGGTCTTGGTCCTTGTCCTTGTCTTTTCCTTTGTCCCTGGGCAGGGTCCCAGCGGGCGACCTGGTACCCCATATTAATAAGTTTATTTCTAACCTGTGTCAGGCTGACTGGGATGGCAGAGCATGTAACAAACTTCATGAAGTATCTTCCGTGAGGGGTGAGCGACTCTCTCCCACATGGCTCACAAGAAAAGAACAAGTTGTGCTCTGCTGTTCTCGGATCGGCCATTCTGTTCTACCCACTCCTATTTGTTGCGGTCGGAGCCTCCACCAGAGTGCCGCAACTGCCAGTGCAGGCTTACCATGCGGCACGTTCTAGTGGAGTGCCCTCGACTTGCTCATCTACGGAGTGGGTCGAGCAGTCTGACATTTTTAAAGATCCTCTTGCTGTGAGAAAATTTTTGATAGATTCTAAGTATTATTCTCGTATATGAGTTGTTCAGTTCAGTTTAGTTCAGTTCAGTCTCTTAACCCTGAGATGGGTTGTTGAGGCACCACTGATGACTTTCAGACAATCTTCCTCCATCGATCTCTATCCTCTGTGGCTCGCTGTGAGTCAGCAAAGGTCATGCCTGTCCACTCTTTGATGTTGTCATCCCACCTCTTTCTCTGCCTGCCTCTCCTTCTCCCACCTGGTACGGTACCTTGCAGGATGGTCTTGGCCATCCCACTGCCTCTTGACACATGACCGTACCACTTCAGCTTTCTGCTTTTCACGATTGAGAGCAGGTCTTCGTACTGTCCAATTGCTCTCCTGAACCTGTTGCAGACTACCTCATTCGTGACATGGTCTTTGTATGAGATGTTCAGAATGTGAAAGTTTGTTGTGGCCTTGAATGACCTTAAAACCTGATGAGCCCTTGGGCTCCATCCACCTATCCCTCAATGCATTGTCGGTCTCAAGGACATCGAGATGTGACATTTTGCCCTTTCGTTATTATGCTTTTTTATGGTTGAAGGCTATGCACTGCCTTTGCTGGCTGTTGGGCTGTGGGACTAGATTTTATTGATTTTATATCACTAGTTTAGTGAATTGTACTTTTCTCTGCTGTCGCAGAGAGTTATATTACCATTGTGGAAGTGTTTTTGACTCACATGCGAAGCAAAAGTGAGTCTATGTACTCACCCGTTTCGGGCGTCTGGGCGTCCGAAAACTTTAACGTAGGATTTTTCTCGGAGACTATTAAGTCTATCAATACCAAATGTGGCATGATGGTGTATGATGACAAGGCCTCAAAAAACATACATGGTGACTTGACCTTGCTTCAAGGTCAAGGTTGCAGGGGCCATAAATGTTGTCTAAAAATCAGCCATTTTTCACATTTTTTCAATTTTCTCTGAAGTTTTTGAGATTGGATACCGGACCTATATATGGTATATAGGGCAAAGTAAGCCCTATCTTTTGATACCAGTTTGGTTGACCTTGCTTCAAAGTCAAGGTCACAGGAGCTCTTCAAAGTTGGATTGTATACATATTTTGAAGTGACCTTGACCCTGAACTATGGAAGATAACTGTTTCAAACTTAATAATTATGTGGGACACATTTGGTCACATATCATCAAGGTCAAGGTCATTTTGACCCTTATAAAATGTGACCAAAATGGGGTGGTGAACCACTAAAAGTGACCATATCTCATGGTAGAAAGTGCCAATAAGCACCATTGTGCTTCCTATGTCTTGAATTAACAGCTTTGTGTTGCATGACCTTGGATGACCTTGACCTTGGGTCAAGGTCACATGCATGTTGGTAGGAAAAATGTGTAAAGCATTTCTAAGTGTATGATGTCATTGCTAGGTTTAGTTGTTTGACCTTGACCATGAAGGTCACCTGAAGATCAAGGTCATGTAAAGGTCAAGGTCAAGCATGTGAGTCGTATGGGCTTTGCCCTTCTTGTTTAACGTTGTGGCCTTATATAGCCTACAAGGCTGATAGGCCCTTAAACTCCATCCACCCATCCATCCATCCATCCATCCATCCATCCTTGTCCTTGTCCCTGTCCCTGTCCTGTCCTGTCCTGTCCTGTCCTGTCCTGTCTGTCTGTCTGTCTGTCTGTCTCTCTAACATACATTCAGAAAGACAGCTTTTACTGTCTCTGTCAGCCTGGATGCTTGCCAGCACAACATGGGCAAAAGGCTTTGGACCAAGTGGTATCAAGCTTCTGAAATACTTAGCATCTGCAACATAATGGATTCAAGTATAAATATAGACTTAGAATCTCATTTGCATCTGACATCATAGGGCATTTTCAAATACTTATAACAAACCTGTGACTTAAAAGATTATATCAAGCATGGAATGTACAGCTCCACTGAGCAATTGTCACCATCGTCATCATCATCATCATCATCATCATCATCATCATCATCATCATCATCATCAGTAAAGTCATTGTCATAAATCATGTGGAACATGTAGTAGTGGCAGTATTAGAAGTTGCAGGTAGCAAACACCCTATGTGACTGCAAGAGAAAATGCGGCTAAAGTAGAGAGAGAAAAAAGACGAAATGAGATTTATAAACTACAATATTATTTATTCACTTATGCATATTTCAGAAGAAAAAAACAGCACATTCATAGAAAAATCTTTAATTTGTACAGTGGTGTAATCTCCAAAAAATGTGCCCATGACACAGTGCTCTGATAGCCTTAGTCAATGTTTTATTAAAAAGTGCTTTTCCAACTTTAGTGGTCACACATATCAATTCAAGGTCGCAAGAAGCAGCAATATAAGCAGTAGTAGTAGCAGCAGCAGATATCTAGTAGCGATGAATTAGTACCAATAGTAATGGTTGTCATATGCAGTGCCGATTGTGGATCCCATGCAATTTGTGAGTGCTTTTAGGAAAATTATTGAAAATATGTGGCGAAAGGTAAGCTGGCTAATTGGCTAAGGGCATGGACAAATTATATCAAATTGAAAATTTGTGTAGTTCAGCTTAGTTTATTTTAAACTAAACTACAACTTGATAAATAAAATTTTAAAAAATTAAATAAAAATAGAATTATAAAATTAGATCGACTATATCCAATTGAACTGAATTACTTGATTTAATGAGAAGAATGAAATCAATTGAGCAACACAAACCTTGGCATAAAAGAAGGAAAGTGTTTTATCATTTTACTGTTGTAGTTCCAAATAGATGTACATTAAAGTATTCCTTTTTTGCAGGACCAGACACTTACAGAAAAAGAGTTCAGACTTGTACAAATCTGGCATATGAGGGGGAAAGCCCCTTGAATTAAAGGTAATAATCATACTGCACAGATTTCATCATGGTATGTTTCAAAATTACCTTGGTAAGCAGCCATTCTCTCCTTGACAGCCTGCAACACACAGGTTCATGACTTCATATGCCAATTATTGACTGGCTTCTGGCAAGATTCTTGACTCCATAAGAAGGAAGTATTGCCAGAAGAAATGATGAGTGAGTGATAGGTGTTGATTTTTTGCTAGATATTCTTGGGAAAGGTTATGTTGTTTGGTGACCAAGTTGTTGTATAGGTTGGGCTTTAATCTTCCACTTTTAGTGTGATTCAAATGCATGGTTGGATCTGAATCAGTGAATGATCTGTCCCTGGCCCTTAACCTCCAGGGGTTCCTGCTGACGAGGGGGCATTGAGTAGTTCTGACATATGTTACTCTCAAGTTGACCATCATTAATTGGTCTCAAGTTTCATCACACAAGCTGCAGCTGATTCCTTTTGACATTCGCAGAAAAATGCATCATACTTGCATTCAGAGTGTAAAGTTGCTCTAAAGTCACCTCTGTGAATGTACACAAATGAGAGAAAAAGTATTCCATAAAATAGGCATGTTTGTTGTACTCAACAAGAGTGACATTTTATCTCAATGCATTTGTGCCAAAACATGAAGATCCAGATCTCACTCCACTTGAACATGCATCAGTATAGAATTCTTACTTATTCTAATGTTTAAAATTTTTTAAGATATCGATCAGGTGCAAATTAAAGATAAAGGAGGGCGTGTAGACTAAGAATTTCTGTAAGAGTGTGTGGTGCGGTGTTGATGGCCTTGAAGCACAAAGTGGCAAGTTTATAATCTATCCTCTGAGAGATGGGGAGCCAGTGAAGTGTATGTAGGAGTGGAGAGACATGGGTACGCTTGGGACATCGAAAAAATAGCCTAGCAGCACAATTCTGAACTTTTTGGAGTTTGTTAAGCAGAGTGTCAGGGATGCCTGCGAGAAGAGAGTTTCCGTAGTCGAGACGAGACAGAACAAGTGATATGATGAGCGTTTTGGTGGCCTGCTGAGAAAGATAATGACGGATGGTACTAATCTTCCTTAACTCATAATATGCTAACTGACATGTATACTTTGTTTACATGAGCTTTCATTGACAGATCATCGTCAATCATGACGCCTAAATTTCTAACAGACTGAAAGAAGACAATATCACTGTGACCAATGGTTAGTTTGAGGGCCTG
>JAWQFJ010029228.1:0-52517 GCA_034096865.1 Theodoxus fluviatilis | reverse complement strand
GAAAGAACGTATCGATTACAAGGGCGTGATTTACATTGGGCTGATGATTGGCGAGAACGGCGAAATCAACGTTCTGGAATACAATATTCGTTTCGGCGATCCCGAAGCGCAGGTTTTGTTGCCGATGTTGCCATGCGACTGGGGAAGGCTTTTCAGAAACTGCGCGCAAGGAAAATTGAATCCCGCAGAGTTTAAAGAAACGTTGCAGGCAAAGCCGACCGTTACCATCGTCGCGGCTTCCGAAGGTTATCCGTCGGATTACAAAACCGGCTATGAAATTAGCGGCGTCGAAAAATTAGCGGGAATAAAAGACGTCCGTATATACTTTGCGGGCGTTAAAGACGTTGGCGGAAAGCTAACAACCAATGGCGGTCGGGTTTTGTGCGTTACGGCGACGGACGCGAATCTTGAACAAGCTCTCACCAAAGCCTACAATGCCATACAAAATCTAAATTTTAAAGGAATGCACTTTCGCCGCGATATTGGGCGGCGCGCTTTAAATTCAATTCAATCCTCATACCCTTAAAACAAAAGAAAATATGAAACTAATGGTAGGTATCATCTTAGGTTCTGCGTCCGATAAAAAAATCGCGGAGAAAGCGGTAGGAATATTCGATAAACTGGGAATTGGCTGCGAGGTTACCGTGGCTTCGGCGCATCGCACACCCGAAGATGTGGAAAAGTATGTATCAAACGCCGACAAAAGAGGCATTAAAGCGATTTTAGCTTTTGCGGGTCTATCCGCGGCTTTACCCGGGGTTGTTGCCGCGCATTCGATTTTACCAGTGATTGGCGTTCCGGTCGAATCCGGGGCTTTGAAGGGTATGGACGCGCTTTTTTCCGTCGCTCAAATGCCGCCGGGCGTTCCCGTCGCCAGCGTGGGCATCGACGCCGGAGCGAACGCCGCTCTTTTGGCGGCGCGCATCATCGCGTTAAGCGACGAGACAGTGAAGAACTCTTTGAAGGCTTATTTGGCGGAGCAAAAAACTGCCGTCAGAAAAGCGCGCGAAACGCTCGCGCCTTTGCCAATCGCTCCCGAATCGGCATTTGCGAGCAATTAGGCTCTTTCGACTATGACTTCGGAGATTGATTTTCCGAAGTTTCCTCTTCTTTCAACTTTATCAATTCCCTCTTCAAACTCGAAATAATGCTTTCGTAATCTTCGAAGCTGATTTTTCCCGCCTTATACTCGCTTTCATGTTCCTCTAGCTCGGCGAGCAATACCTCGGCTCTGTTAAATGTCGTCAGGGATTCTTGTTCCGGGTTGTCTTCTACGGTTTTCACGCCCAAAAACATTGGCTGAATGAAAGCGTAATAAGCAATTGCGATCACGATTAAACTCGCAAGGAGAATAAAGAGTATATTCATAATTTAGAAAGTAAGGGTTTTTAAGAAAAGTTATTCGTTTTTGAAGGGTTTGGATTTATAACGTTGGGGGCGTCCATAAGTATTGAGCCGTGTTTGATTATTGGCAAAGAAGAATAAACTTCAGGCTGAAGCGCAGAATGTACAATTAGTTAAGGACTTCCTCGCGTTCAAACGGCAAATCGATAAATCCCGGCTTGATCGAATAGTTTGCGGACAAGTCGGGAAAAATTAAGATATTTAAGTTGACGTTTTCCCGTCTGATATCTTCTTTTTTGGGGATATTAATTTCAGTGTAGGCATAGCCTCTTTGATTTAGGCTAATGTTTTCGGGAAGTTCGATTTCCTTGATATTGGCGATAAGTCTTAAATTAAAACTAAAGGGATAATTTGTCTTGCTTTTGAGTTCGATTAGCTGGATTGAGATTGCTAAAGAGCGGAGTTCGTCTTCGGCAAAATTTAAATCCATCCTATCAAGTCGTACATTAAGAGCGTAATCCGGTTCGACGAGATATTTTTCCATATTCAAAAAATCCCCCGTGAAAGCCTGCAAACTTTTTCCTCTCTGAATTACGTAGCTATTTTCGCTGTTGGAATGCGACATCGGAATATCGAAATTTTGAGATAGTACATGCAATCCAATATCGTTGCGAGCCGTGAGCAACAAAAATTGGTCTTTACTCAATTCAAGCCGGAACTCTTCGTATTCGACTAAAGCTTGATTAATTTTTTCGCCAAACAAAGCGGCGATAGCTCCCCTAACGACTTCTATCTGCGTTCTAAACTCTCTTTGCGCGTTGATCTCGATGGTTTCCTTAAGGATGACATGAGAGTTTTCATAAATACGAAGTACGCTGCCATCAAGAGAGAGAATATCTAAGGTCGTGTTGTTTTCGGTGAAAATTTCGTCGCCGTCCTTGAGCAGAGAGTTTTGGCGAATAATCGCGGAAACTCCTTCGATATCCAGCGAAATTGCTCGGCCATCGACTTTAGTGGCGACGGCAAAATCGCCGGAAAAAGAAGTTACGGGGAGAAAAAAGGCGAGAAGAAGAAAATAAGGAAATAGAAAGCGCGCGGGCATTTTTGATTAAGCGGTCAGAAAACCAATGTGGCTTTTGCTGGCGCGAATTTGCTCAGTGTCGATTTCTTTTTTAGGCGCCTGTGGCTTTTGTTCCGTTTGAAGTTGTTCATTCGCGGGCGCCTCGGTCTTTTTGGGTTTTTCCTGAGGTTTATGCTGCGAAACTCTAGCGTTATTAGCTTGCGAAGTTTTTGCAATTTCGGCGGCGCTCAGCGGATCCACGAGTTCTATTCTAAAATCTTTGTCTAACGCGCTCAAAGACTTGATGATTTTTTTGTTGGAAGAATTAACAAGGTTAGCGGCTTCTTTGCCGTAAATCTTCATGGACTGAGCAACGCAGGAGGTCAAAGCCTGTTTGACGGAGTTAGAAATATCTAAGCCTTCGTTTTTGTACTGCGCGAGAAAATTCACCAAATTTGGATAAAGCAACGAATGCACGCCGATATTGACGTGGTTTTTATCGACGAAAGTCATATCCAAAAGCTGAATCATATCCTCGTCGGCGCTTTCCCCTTGGGCTTTGAGAATAAAATCGGCGACCTCGTTCAGAAACGCGAAAAAAGTAAGAACCTGAGAATAGTTCAAATTTTTGTCTTTATCCCCGACAAATTCTAGGCGCGCGGCGATGAAGCCGTCTTTCAGAGCGGCGGTCGCTTTTGCTTGAAATATGCCTGAGGCGTATAAGTATTTGGAGCTGTAGCGCAGCCATTTGTTTTTGATCGCGCTGATTTGATGCACGAAATCTACAAAAGCTTGGTTATTGAGCGCCACATCTTTGTATTTCTTAAATTCTTTATGGATCTGCAATTGCGAAGAAACGCTATCCACGACTTCAAACAGTTCTTGCGCGTAGAATAGCTTTTGCTCGTCGTCGGCGAGGCTTCCTTTAAGTTTGTATTTGATTTCCAAAAATTCTTCGAGGCTTTTTTCCAAGCCGCCGAATATATTTTCATCAATAAGTTTGCTCTTTAAACCGTTCAGCATTTCGCCGAAATTAGCGGAGTGATTTTCCGATAAATTTCTAAGCTGCGCGTGGTATTCGTCGTAAAGGGCAAAGTAAGATTTGTAGCCGTCTTTCATCAAATGAATCGCTTGATTAGCAATCAATTCCGTTTTGAAAAATTCGTTTTGAGATTGAGAGTTCATAGGGCGTTTGTGGAAAATTATGAAACAGGAAAATGCATGTTAAGAATAAAAATTATCTTGTCAAATCAATGTTTTTTTCTACCGAGTTCTTTATTTTTAATTTCAATATTTTAGCCTCTCAAATAATTTTTTTGAAAAATCGTTTTTAATAGCCTTTTTTTTTGCTTAACTTTGCTTTAGTTTTTACCAACCCCATTGAACTTAAGAGTCAGTTTGCGTTCCCCAAAAGTTTCCATTTTTTAAAACAAACTAAATTTAAGTATAAAACATTATTCCTTAAGACAACGCGATGAATAGAATTGAAATTAATGGATTAAAAGTAGAAAAAAATCTGCACGACCTCATCGAAAAAGAAATTTTGCCCAATAGCGGTATTTCTTCCGCACATTTTTGGGATAGTTTCCGCAAAATCATCGACGATTTGACTCCGGAAAATAAGCAGTTGCTTCAAGAGCGAGACGCGCTGCAAACCAAAATTGACCATTGGCACAAAGATAATTTTGGTAAGCAGATCAGCGCCGAAGAACATGAAAAATTTCTGCGCGGCATTGGCTACTTAGTCGAAGAGGGAGAAGATTTCGAGGTGAAGCCGCAAAATGTGGACGAGGAAATTTGTTCGATTGCCGGTCCCCAATTGGTCGTTCCCGTGAATAATTCGCGTTATGCTTTAAACGCCTTTAACGCTCGCTGGGTAAGCATTTACGACTCGCTATACGGTTCTGATATTATCGAAGAAAAAGGCGCGTCCGGCGGTGGTTTGGACGAGGTAAGAGGCAAGGCCGTGATTAAGTTTTTTAATAATTTGCTCGATCAATTTTTGCCCCTCGAAGGTTTGTCTCATAATGACGTCAACGGCTTCAGGCTGGAAGGAGAGAATTTGATATTCAAGACGACAAACGGCGAAACCGTCTTGAAATATAAAGATAAATTTGTCGGCTATGTTAAAGAAAACTCCGAACTTAAAAAAATCCTGTTAAAAAACAACGGTCTCCATATCGAGCTACAAATTGACCCGACGCATCCCGTCGGCAAAATCAATAAATCCGGCGTCAAAGACGTGATCCTCGAATCGGCATTAACGGCTATTCAAGATTGCGAGGATTCGGTCGCCGCCGTCGACGGAGAGGATAAAGCTGTAGCTTATCGAAATTGGTTAGGGTTAATCAAAGGCGACCTGACTGCGTGTTTGGAAAAAGGCGGCAAAACGATTTTAAGAAAACCGGAGCCGGACAGAACATATACCGCTAAAGACGGATCTCCCAAAACGCTCAAAGGCAGAAGCCTCTTGTTGGTTAGAAATGTTGGCCATTTGATGACCAACCCCGCGATTATTACTCCTCAGGGCGAAGAAATTTTCGAGGGCGTTATGGACGCCATGATTACCGCGCTTTGCTCCAAGCATGATTTTATCAAAAAGGAAATGCGGAATAGCCCCAAAGGAAGCATTTACGTCGTAAAACCCAAGATGCACGGCCCGCGTGAAGTTGCTTTTACCGACAAACTTTTTAGTCGCGTGGAGCAGGCGTTGGGCTTCGCGGAAAACACCATCAAGGTCGGCGTGATGGACGAAGAAAGGAGGACGACGCTCAACCTTAAAGAATGCATCCGAAAGGTGAAATCGAGGGTGGTTTTTATCAATACCGGTTTCTTGGATAGGACAGGGGATGAAATCCATACGGCGATGAAAGCCGGAGTCATGGAACAAAAGACCATGATGAAAAACGCGGCTTGGTTTGTGGCTTATGAAGATTGGAATGTCGACGTTGGTCTGGCTTGCGGTTTTTCAGGAAAGGCGCAAATCGGCAAAGGCATGTGGACGATGCCCGACCTAATGAAAAATATGTATCAAGCCAAAATTGGTCATCCAAAAGCCGCCGCAAACTGCGCGTGGGTGCCTTCGCCAACCGCCGCTTCAATCCACGCATTGCATTACCATATGGTTGACGTCTTTGCCGAACAGAAAAAACTTATCGGCAATAGAAGAGCTAAATTAGCGGATCTGCTGACTATCCCGCTTATGAAGGGGACGCTTGAGCAAAAGGAAGTCGTTAATTGCCTCGAAGATTACTGTCAAACTATTTTGGGTTACGTTTCGCGTTGGGTTGACCAAGGCGTGGGCTGCTCCAAAGTGTTGGATATTTCAAACGTCGCTTTGATGGAAGACCGAGCGACTTTGCGCATATCCAGTCAATTATTGGCGAACTGGCTTAGCCATGGCGTTATTTCAAAAGATCAAATCCTTGAGGCGATGAAAAAAATGGCTTTGGTCGTCGATAAACAAAACGAAAAAGATCCCCTTTATCTTCCAATGGCGCCCAATTACCAAGGGATCGCTTTTAAAGCCGCTTTGGATTTGGTTTTTGAGGGCGAGGTTTCTCCAAGCGGTTATACGGAACCAATCCTGCACAAGAAAAGAATCAAGAAGAAAAAACAGGGTTAAGAAATTGAAATTTTTCTTGTAATATTAATTGTTTAACTTACTTGCTTCAGCTTTAGAAATCATTCATTTTATTGTTTTCCCAAAATATCTTGAAACCTAAATTTTCGAAAAAGAAACACCACGTTTTCATAGCGTTTACCGCGCTATTTTTGTTGAGTCATTTCGGCGCTTTTGCATTGCCTAAGCTGATAGTAAATCCTCGCGAGCATTCTTCCACAATTAATCGGCTAATTATAAATAAGTCCGGTTCAATGGTGTTTACTTCTTCTTTAGATAATTCAATCAGGGTTTGGGACGGCGATAGCTTGGAACAAAATCAAGTTTTCTTCGTGGATCAAAACTTTGATTTGAAAAACTTTCTTTACGAGTTTGATTACTCCGAAAAATTAGATTCGATTGTTTACGGCGGTATTAATAAAGAGAATTCCGAGCCTGAAGGTCGAGTTTATATTTTGAATATTGAGAGCAAACAAATTGTCGATTCCTACACGCCCCACAAAAATTCGATTACCGCGCTTAAAATTTCTAATTCCGGAAAAATGATCGCTTCGGCGGCAAGCGATAATACCATTAGCTTGTACGACGTGGAAACTAAGGAGTTTACGTCGATAACGCCTAGCAATCTCAGTTATGCCAATAGCCTTTTGTTTAGTTCCAACGACGAATATTTATTCATCTCCGAACACAAACAATCCATCAGGATTTGGGATATTATACAGAAATTAATCAAAAATATTATTTTTGTGGGCGACGTTGATATTTCAAGAATCGCCTTATCCAAAGACAATAGTACTTTGTTTGCCGCTGACAGGAATGGCGAAATTTCAGTTTGGGACACGGAAACCACGAAAAACATTGGGCGATTTGTCGTATACAAAAACAGCATTGCCACCGATTTGGATGTTTCGCCGGATGACAAGTACCTTTTGGTTTCGACCGCGACCATTGAAGATAAGCTATTGGCTTACATCGTGGATTGGAGGGAAGGCAGTATTTTCAAGAAAATAGAAAAAAACGGCAGAGGCTATTTGCTTGGAAAATTTAACCCCAACGGCAAAAAGGTATACATCGCCGGCGGTCAAGAGGCAAGTATTTTAAGCGTGAGCGTCTTGAATGGCGCGATGATTAACAAAAGGAGCCCACAAAGTATTTTTATTCGAAATCTTGCATTGTCCGATGATGGCTCGCAAATTTATGTTGGCTCCAAATCACCTGTGAACCCCATGTTTACGGGCGGACAAAATTTTGAACATGTTTTTGACTTAGCGCAGAAAGAAAACGGCATCAAATTTACTTTCAAAGAACCTTATCCCAGTAATTCCCCTCCCGTACCAACGCAACAAGCTTTCGGCGAATTCATTATCGAGAATAGAGATAAGGTGATTAGTCCGGTTTTGTTTGTAAAAGAAGGTAATCAACCTTTGCATAGAATCAACCGCGATATTACCAATGGTTTGTTGCATCGAGCTTTGGCGCTCTCGCCGGACGGGAAAACAATCGTCAGCGGGGGCTTAAACGGAGAACTTTACTCTTATAGTTTTACCGGCAAAGAACGAGTTAAATTTGTCGGACATCATGGGGATATCATCGCCGCCAGAATTTCTCCCGACAGCAAACTTCTTCTCACTTCGGAAGGCAAAATCGTGAGGTTGTGGAATCTGCAAAGCGGAGCGCCAATCTTCAGTTTTATCTTTTACGAAGACCAAACTTGGCTTGCATGGTTAGATAGCAACTATTTTGTAACCAACGGAAACGCGGATGAAAAAGTCGCTTGGGTAAACCGGAGTCGTAAATCAAATTCGTTCAGCGATATAATACCCGCAAGTAAATACGCGCCAATCTTCAGAAAAGAAAGCACCGAAGAAATTCTTAGCTTAACCGACGAAGATTTCACCGTTTCTTTTGAAACTATATTCCCTCAGAAAAAGAGTTTGGTGACCGGTTATCCCTTTTTCTGCCAATTAACCGCAATAAAGAATAATACCAGCTTAACTTACAAATCAATCTGGAATGAAATTAACGACGACAAACAAGAAGTTATTAAGAACCTTGGGGGCGACAACCGCTATTTGTTACTGCAAGGGTGCTTAGATTTAAAGCCGGGGAAAAACAAAATCACTTATTATGCCGATATTAGCGATGCGACTTTCGACTCGGAAACAATCGAGGTCGAACTTGATCCAAACTATAAAGGCGCCGCGCCACTCAATCCGAATTTAAATGTCTTGTTAATCAACTCTCATCCAAATTCTGAGCGCGCGAAAAACAGAATACAAGAAGTAAAACAAATTTTAAGCTCCAACCCAAACTCAAAATTTAATAAAATCAATATCTTGGAGATCGACAGAGCCGACGCCAACTTTGAACTTTTAGCGGCGTCCGTGCAATGGCTTAAAAAAAGCGGCACTCAAAAAGACGTGACGATCATCTATCAATTTGGAGATCTTATCTATGATATTTTCGATAAGCCCTCATACAATTTAAGGTTTGACTTATCGAACCGCGCAAACTCGACCTATGATATCGAAACGCTGAACGATGAGATGAGCGCCTATCTTAGGAATATTGTTTATGTTTTTGAGCGCTCTGGCGAAAATTCCGCTACCCATGAAAATATTATGAAGGCCCTTAATGCGGAAGCTTTTAAAGATTTTGAATCCCGTAATTCATCGACCGGCGATATCCTCTACGGAGAGGTCAATTTGCTAACGGACAGTTCTTCGCAGCAGGAACTATTTCAGTCATTAATGTCGGCTTTAGGATATAATTAATTTGAGAGCTCCCATGAAAAACTTATTCTTCTTTGTATTCTTTTTAGCTCTCTTCTCCTTTGACGGCTTAATTCACGCCCAACAAAAAAAGGCTCGACTCCCCGATCTTTTCGACAGGCATAGCGGCAAAATAACGGATTTGATTTTTTCAAAGGACGGCAAACGTCTGTTTTCCTCTTCTTACGACCAAAGCATTTTTGAATGGGATATTAAAAGCGGTCAAGTCATCAACAAGATTGCTTTGGAGACAGAAAATCCGTTGAACAGAATTTATGCGATAGACGTCTCGCCAAATGATGACTTAATCGCGATTGTTGGCTGGAACAAAGAATCTAATGAAAACCAACACTCGATGGTGATTTGGGATTTGAGGCAAAAAAAGAAAATCGGCCGATTTCCGATTCATCACGACGTCGTCCTCGACGTGAAAATTTCTCCTGATGGTAAATATATAGCGACAGCGGGCGCCGATAATTATTTGAGGATTTGGGACATAGAAAATGATTTTGCGCTCCACGCCGCTTTTATTCATCAAAGCTTCGTCAATAATATCATTTTTGCCGGAGGCAATCTGATTATATCCGGCGACGCAAGCGGTAATTTGACGGTTTGGGATTACGAAAGTGGAAGCTCCGTTCTGTCAAAAAAGATTCATGACGCCGGAGTCAATTTTTTGGAAAAGGCTAAAAGCCCAAATGTCTTTTACAGCAGCGGTTATGATGGTAAGTTTTATCGTATTGATTTGCCCTTTTTAGTGAATGAAGAACTTCTTTTCTTAAGCAAAAATCCAATACTGGCTTATGGGGTTTGGGCTAATAAAATCATTGTCAGCGAACTTGATAATCGCAAGGAAGGCGTTAGTAACCGGTTGTTCGATAATCGCACTTTTTATCCTGAAAAATTCAATTTAATTAATAATTTCAAAAACCTAATTACTACCTCTGCGACGGCGAAAAATACGAATTTAATCGCAATAGGCGGCGGCAGTCGACAGAGGATATTGGTTTTTGATCTGGAAAGCCGTAAAAAGCTGATGGACGTTGAAAATCCAAACTCGACCCCATATTTTTTAGGATTTGGAGATTCGCCAAATATTTTTTACGCTTCCTCGAATTCAGAACCAAATCCTGCGGATGTTTACTCTTTTACTTTTGATATCGAAGAAGAAACGATAAATAATCTTAACTTTTTCAAAACCGCTCCCAATCAGCTAAAAAACGCGGGGCAAGTTTACTTGGAAAGGGACAAAGAGAAGTTAAGCGTCGACGAAAAGAAAGAGAATGTTTTGAAATTCACGAATGAAAACGGCGTCGCGCGAACTTTTGCTAGATTTTCCTACAACGGATTTCGACATAACGTTTTTAGCTTTATTCCAAATTCCAATTATATTGTTAGCGGCGGCGACAATGGCTATTTGGCGGCGTATTCGCTCACTTCGCGGGAACAGTTCAATTTTGTCGGACATCAGGGAGATATTATTTCGCTCGCGGTTTCAAAGGACGGCAAGTATTTATTAAGCGGTTCTCGGGATAAAAGTATTCGACTTTGGGATATTTTTAAGCGGAAGCAATTGCTTGTCTTGTATTTAAACGGTTCAAAAAACTGGGTTGGCGAGAACAGCGAAGGCGTGATTTTCAATAGTGAAGGCTCCGATGAATTTATTAATAATTTTGCCGCTTCAACAATCGTCGCCGAAGAAAACTACGAAGAAGCTTTCGCTTCGCAGGCAGAAGCAGGCAGCGAAGTTCAAAGCGGAGTCATGAGTTTGTTTCAAGAAGACGATGCGATTAAGGTTGTACCTCAAAAAACAAATACCTGTCTTCAAACTCGTTTGACTTCCGAAGAGGCAGTCGGCAGAGCTTCGGTCCTCTACCTATTAGATGGAAAGCCGGTCACGGAAGTCCCTGCAAATATTTCCGACGACGGAACAATCGACGAAAAAACGGAGTACTGTTTTGTTCCCGAATCAAACTTTACCGTCGTTGAAGCCTACGCGATTATTAATGGAACCCTCACCAACAAAGTTAGAAAAGATTATGTTTTCGTGACGGGAGATTTGGTTAAACCGCAATTGAACATATTGTCATTGGGCGCCAATACGACCATTTTCAGCGAATTCAATTCTCAAACCGCCGCCGAAGACGCCACAAGTTTTGTTAATTACTTTTTTGAGAAGGGCTTTAACCGCTATGGATTTAGCAAAGTCAACGGCAAGGTTTTGGTGAATCAGACTTTGACTTTGAAGAATCTCGAGGGGGCTTTTAAAGAGTTTGAGGCGAACAACAAACCGAATCATATCGCCGTTCTCTATTATTCGGGAACCGGTATTTTAAACAAGGCGGGCATTCGGTTAACGACTTATGATACCGATAAATCCAAATTGGATTCGACTTCTCTGAACGTCAAAAATTTTGCGCCCTTTTTAAAATCTAAGTCCATGCTCAAAATTCTGATTATCGACGCGGATCATAGCGGGCAGCTTCTCGACGAAATAAACTCCGATCCACAGTTAAAAGAAGCCTTAAGGAAAGCAATCATTATCTCCTCAAATACGGGGCCGGAAAAAAGAAACTATGTCGAAAATCAAAGCGCGCTTTTAGACGCCATTTTTAAAGCCTTTAGAGACAGGTCTTTAGACTATGACGCCAATGAAATTTTGGACTTGCGCGAGCTAAGCGTTTATTTGCATGAAGCCATCAAGGTAAGCAGCAAAGGCGAAGCCCACCTCCAGATGCAAATCCCCGCAAAAAAGAACTCCCTCCCATTTGCTTGGCTAGCTAAAAACTAAAGTTCTCAATAAGAAATTATAAAAATAGTAATGGTTTGATTCTTTACACTAAAGCAAAAAGTTTAATGCAGTAGTCTCGAAGCGGGTATATCGAAAAGAATTCTGGTTGGTTTAAGTAAAGGCAGAATTGAACGCTCGACACAAAATAGCATATATTCGTTTGATCCCCTAAAGCTAAATTTTTTGGCATTGTTAAATTAAGAATGTTATGTAATGGTGTAGTTTTATTTTGTTATTTGTAACTTAATCCTAAGGAATGCACATGAAAACTTGCCCTAAATGTAAAAGCATAAATACGGTCAAAAACGGTTTTTTGAGAGGCTCTCAAAGAAAACGTTGTAATGACTGTGGTTATCAATTTACTAAGTCTTTCCAAGGGCAAATATCGCCAAAAATCAAAAGGCGCGCTCTTGAGTTGTACTTGGAAGGCCTCGGATTCAGATCTATCGGGCGTTTTCTTAACTGCTCTCATGTTTCCGTCTATAATTGGATACGGAGTTTTGGAGACAAACTTGAGCCGTTGAAAAAGCAGGCGGGAGTTGAAGTCGTTGAAATCGACGAAATGCATACTTATATCCTTTCAAAAAAAACTATTGCTGGATATGGATTGCTGTTGATAGACATGGAAAAAGATTTATCGATTGCGTCTTTGGGAGCAGGGGCTCGGAAACAGGAGAAAAACTGTGGTTGAAAATAAAAAAACAGTTTCTTGAGAAGGTAATGACAGACTATTGGAAATCTTACGGCGAAATAATCCCAAATAAAATTCTAATTCGCTCAAAGGCTGAAACCTATACAGTTGAGGGATACAACTCACTGCTAAGACACTATTTTGCAAGATTAAGGCGAAGAGGTAAATGTTACAGTAAATAAGTTGAAGCTTTGAGATGTTCTGTTCTTTTGCTTATGGCAAAACGCAACAATCAATTATCATTCTTAATTTAACATTACCAAAACATCAAATTTCTTACTTTAGATGAGTAAAAAATACGTGTGTAACCCCAGAACTGGCGAAAGTTACAGGATAACTTTTCTATTTTTTAGAAGTGTGTTGTGAAATCAAATGCGGCATGAATTTAGTATCCTGAAAAAAATCCCTCGTTATTGAATCAAGTTATTAGCCCGAAAGTAAAAATTGATAATATAGATTTGTTACAAAACAATCGCTTCCTCAATGAGGTAGCCGGCTTCTCCCAGTTCGGTGCTATTTTTGGAGATTTTGATTTTGCCGGCAATCAAAATGGAATCCATCACTTTTTCTATTTTCACGCCTTTTCCCTCTGACATTCGCACCAATACGGTTTGATTGACCGGTGGAGGTGGATAATGAATACATGCCCCAAAATATGGCACAAGTAAAAACTCGGTAACCTCTTTATCATCCATTTCCAGCGCGGCGATGAAGCCGGGCAAACGAATTTCTTTTCCATCGAAATTTTCGTTCATGGAGGCGTTTTTATAAGTCACCATAATTTTTTCATAAATTTCGATGGCTCTAGGGTCGCCGTCAGAATAGTCGCTCATTTCCATTTGCAGCTTTTCAATTAACCGCCGTTCTTCGCTGTTTGGCGGAATCAAATCCTCCCATTTAATTAGGTGGTGCGTTTGCATTATTTTCTCTCGCTGCAACTCAACGGGGTCATTATATAATTCGTCAAGCGCGCTGCTTCTTCTTTCGCAGGCTGCAAAAAACAAAATAGATGATAAAAGCGCAAAAAGAACGGTAATTTTTAAACCGCATGAAGCTTTTAATTTTGTTGGGGAAATCATTTTTGATGAAGGTAAAGTATGGATTAATATTGCAGGATGAGACCATCTTTTAACGAACGCTTGTAAGCAATAAGAGCAGGAATAATACTAAATATAATTCCGGTCAAAACAACGAGTAAAAGCAGATAAATTTGTGATTGATCGGGCGGAGAAATTTCAATGATTACCCCAATTAAATCAAAAATATTTTTTTTAAATAGCGTCAGCATAAGATATAGAGCTCCCAACCCAACAAAGATCCCGCCGAAAAGCATCAAAGCTGTCTCAATAACAAAGAGCAAGAAAACGTGTCTGGCTTGCGCGCCGATTGATCTAAGAATAGAAATCTCTCGTCTTCTTTCATTGAGCGTTGCCATGAGTGAAATTAAAATTCCAAGTATGCTTGAGCAAAGAACAAACACCGACAGCGCTTTAAGAAGTTTTTCAAAATTCCCCAAAATATCCCAGAACTGAGTTAAGGCAACACCAGGCAATATTGCCATCAAAGCCTCCCGTTTGAAATTATTGACGATCCGCTGGAATTGAAAAGTATAGTTTTTCGATTTTAAGCCCACAAAAAAAGCGGTGATGCCTTTTGGCGCTAAATCAAATTTTCTGGCGTCTTCGGCGGAAATTTTTAGCGGGGTTGGCGCGCCGGAACGCCAATCGATATGAATCGCCTCGATTCCTTCCAAAGTTACGTGCAAAGTTTTATCAACCGGCGTTCCGGTGGGCTTCAAAATACCTGACACAGTAAAAGGCTTGTCTCCGTGCTCAATCAAATATGGGCTGCCAAAGCCATGCGAAAGGGTAACCGTTTCCCCAAGTTTGTAGCCAAGTCTATCGGCAACGTCGCTTCCCAGCACAACGTCATAAATATCGGAGTAGGGCTTTCCTTCTGCAAATTCCAACTTCTTTTTGTTTCCGTATCGAAAATGTTCAAAATAAGCCTCATTGGAGCCAAGGACTCTAAAGCCTTTATGAGAATCGCCAAGCGAGATTGGAATAGTCCACTCGACTTGAGGGGATTCGGCAATTATTTGGTAAGACTCGTAAGAAACGTTATTCGTGACCTGCCCAATTCTAAATACGCTGTATAAAAGCAAATTGGTTGAGCCGCCTCTTGCGCCGACTATCAGGTCGGTTTGCGACAAGGTGGTCATAAATCCGTAACGCGCTCCTTTGGCGACTTTATCAATGCCAATCAGCAAGAAAACGCCAAGCGAGATCGAAAAGAGGCATAAAAACAAACTGACTTTTCTATTCCAAGCGCTTTTAAATGCGACGATCAAGAAATTCTGCATGGCTTGGCATTATCTGAGATTAAGTTGTTCGATTGTTTGGATTCTACTGAAATATTTTTCGAGTCGCGTATCATGGCTTACGAAAACAAGAGAGGCTTCATTGGCGTCGATAAAAGATAGGAGAAGTTCCATAAATTGCGCCGAGTTTTCATCGTCTAAAGCCGAGGTCGGCTCATCGGCAAGCACAATTTCCGGAGTCAATAACAAACATCTGGCGATGGCAACCCTTTGTTGTTGACCAACGCTCAATTCATTTGCGGATTTCCTCCAGTTTCTTTCATCAATGCGTAATGAAACTAAATAATCTTTTGCTACGTCCGTTAACTTTTTGCCCTTGATTTTCGATTTTGAGCAGAATGTCGCGGGTAAAATAATATTTTCAAGCGGAGAGAGAAAAGGAAGTAAATTGAACTGTTGAAAAATGATACCGTAATGATCTGCTCTGAAACGATCTTTTGAAGCATTGCTTTTAATACAATTAAGAGAAGTTCCAAGCGCGACGACTTCTCCTTTCGAAGGAGGATAAATCCCCGCCATTACATTTAGCAAGGTGCTTTTTCCGGCTCCGCTTTTGCCCTTAATCAGAAGTCTTTCCTTAGGAAAAACTTCAAATTCGGGGATATTTAAAATAGGAGCCTGTTTTGCGTGATAACAAAACTTAAGATTTTTAAGATGAAGTGAGGGCTGCAATTATTTGATAGTTAATTTTGGAGAATTCGTGGTTAGCTCTACTGAGGATTGAATATCGCCAAAAACCCAACTCACGTGAATCTCTTCGGTGTGTGAAAAAAGTTTATAGAAACCGGATAAGTTGAAGCCAACTTCATCGGCAACATTTGCGCATTGATAATTCCAAACTCCAAATATTTCAGAGTGCTCGGCTGCCTCATAATTTTTGCTTCCATCCTCATTTAAAAACGGAGCTTGGATCTCAACGGAAATCTTTTTACATTTTGAATCGCCGGAAATACCAAAGATGTTGTCCTCATTCTTTAAGATATCCACTGAATTCTTATAATGATTTTTTTCTTCAACGGTTTTTGGAACGTATTCAAAGCCGAGTATATTGATGGCAGGGGTTTCAAGTTCGATACTTATATTATTTTCTAAAACCAAAACCCTTAATTCTAGCTCACCATGAACATGGCTTTGCATCTGAATCAGTTCATTTTCTTCATGATCATGGCCATGTTTGTGATCCGAGCCAATGACAGTAAAGTTTGCTCCTATGCTAATCAATAGGATTAGCATCAAAAGTAATCTATTCAATTTCATACTAATTATTGTTTAATGGGTTTAATTTTTTAAAAAAACATAGCTAAACGATATTTATTTTTTTTTCAATGACTGTATTGGCAAAGCCTAGTTAACTTTTTGTTATAAAATAACAATTTAATTTTGAGGCTCGTTCGTGTTTTTTTATTATCGGATTTAGCATTTAATAAACGAACCATTACGCTTTTCAGCTCCTATTATTCAGGAAATTTTGATTTTTTATTGGGGGTAATCTGCCTCAACCTTTAATAGAAAAAGCGTTAATGTTTGGAGGCTAAGAAGATACCGAGTGAGGTAGGGGCTTGAGTGAGCCAAACTGTAAGATTGCGGTTTGGCTTTATAATCATTTAATTTGGATTACTCGTCGATAAAATCAAGGGTTTGATCTACGATATCATCCATATAAAGATCGCGGAAAAAGTGATCGGCTCCTTTAATGGTCACAAATAAGATGTTGGAATTATCGGAGGTATGTTTTGCCATCATATCAGGAAGATCGGCGACAATTTCATCTTCGCCGCCTGCAAATACAAGAAAATTTTTGTCGGACGCCGCAATCACTTGAGGCGTGTTTTTGCGTTCATCGTCTGCATAGTAAGAAACATAAGATTCCGCGCTAAAATCCGCGTCTTCTCTGCAATATAAAAACTCATCCGCTTTGAGCATTTCTTTAGGTTTATTGTTTTTAACAAGTTTCTCGGCTTGAACTAAGACGTCTTTAGGCTTTCCTTCTCCCTCTTTCTTGCTCCAAGTTGCCGGTGCAATCAGCACAAAATGGGAGATTATTTCCGGCGCATCTTTAGAAAACAAAGCAACTTGATTTCCGCCGCGAGAATGACCAGCAGCCACTATTCTTTTAACTCCTTTTTTGACAAGCCAATCAGTCCACATCTCCAACTCGCTAATCGCATCATAGAGAGAGTGTTTATGCGGCTGGCTACAATCATAAAATTCGCTGTCCCTTTTGCTAATCCCCAGACTCAAATTGATAGCGAGCGTATTAAACCCTCTTTCATGCAAAAGTTCGCTGAGTTGTTGCACAATCTCCATTTTGTTGTGCGCCAAGGTTCCATGCAAAATCAGAAAAGTGTCGTCTTTATCGGTTTTACCGGAGGCTAAAGTATGCTCGGCAAGATAAACAAATCCGTCCTTTTCAATGCTAACCTCTTTTGCAAATAACGAAGAGTAAACAAATAACAGGGTTATTAGAGAACAAAAGAAAGATACTTTCTTCATATTTACTCGATGTGTGAATTGTTGGATGAGTTCAATTATTAACAAAGCTAAACTTCAATGCCTTGATTATTGCTGACGCCAATAATTTCAGGTTGATTGAGTTCTTTGATTTTCGCCGTGCCTTGATCTTTGATATATTTAACCAAAACATCGGTTACGGATGGGCCTTCTGAGATAGAACCAACGGTTGACCAACCGCTAACGCTGTAGGATTTACCGGCTTCCAAAGGGTCGCCGTTATCTAAGGTAAGCTTAGAAATACGATTGCCGCTTTCCGCAGTTGGCTCGATGGCGTACTTCAAACCGCCAACGCGCACCATATCCCCGCCTTGTTGTAAGTAGGGATCGGGATTGAACAAGTTATCGGCGACGTCCTCCAGAATTATTTTGATATTTTCGCCTGTCATATTAGTCACATAAGTCTCGGGATACGTCATCCCAGTGGCATTCATCACATCTTCATAGAGTATATCGTCTCCCGGCAAGATGCTAGTTCCCCACCTGAAGCCCGGAGAAAGCGAGATTTGGGCGTTGTGATATGAGCGTAATGAGTCGCATATAAGTTGGTCGAGAGTTCCCGTAAAATTGCCGCGTCGGTAAAATAATTCTCCGGCTACGCCAATCTTTTCATTAAGTTTTTCCAGATAGGGTTTTCTCACTTTGTCGATGTAGTTCTGCATTTCCGCATTGGCGGGAAGCAACGCCGGGAAAACGGGTAAGAGACGATAATTGAAGCCTTGCATTTTACCGTTTTTGACGTCGAGATCATAACAGCCGACAAATTTACCATGCGAGCCGCCGTTAGCGATATAGGTAACGCTGCCGGAATTTTTTACCGGAAGCGCTTTTGGGACGCCATCGTGAGTATGTCCTCCCATAATCACGTCGATACCCGCAACCTGTGAAGCGAGCTTAATATCGACGTCCATTCCGTTGTGAGAAAGCAAAACCACGACGTCCGGTTTTTCTTTGGAGCGGATATGATTTACCAGTTCGCGCATTTCTTCTTCTCTTACGCCAAAAGACCAATTTGGAATAAATCGCATTGGATTAGCGATTGGCTGGTAAGGGAAGGCTTGTCCAATTACGCAAACTCTTGCTCCGCCTTTTTCGTAAATTTTGTAAGGTCTAAAAGCTCGCCCGCTATCTTCGTCAAACGCCGGTTTTTCATCGAATAAAGCTTCTTCGGTTAAGAAGACATTCTGCGCTAGAAAATCTCCTTTAAAATCGGAGATGTTTTTATAAATCTGCTCTTCTTCGTAAGTAAATTCCCAATGAGCGGTCATGGCGTCTGTTTTAAGTAAATTCATTGCGCCAATTATATCTTGTCCTTTTGTCCAGTAAGCTGTTCCGGAACCTTGTAAGGAATCCCCGCCGTCTATGAGCAAGGTTTTATCCGAGCCGGCTTCTCCTCTTAAACGCTCGACCAAGGTTGCGATATGCGCATAACCGCCAACGCGGTTAAATACCTTAGCTTCTTCGGCAAAGTTTAAATATGTAAAAATGTGAGCCTCAGGACTGTTTTCCTCAATTCCATAGTATTTGAGAAAAGATTTTCCAACTAAGTGCGGCGGACGATTTAGATTTTCGCCAACGCCGATATTAATGTTGGGTTCGCGAAAATAAACCGGCAATAATTGAGCGTGAGAATCGGTCGTGTGTAAAATTCTGACATTTCCGGAAGGGCGAAAATTATAAATATCCTCGGACAAAGGATTTTTAGGATTTTTTGCCGTTATCGGACTACACGCCGCAAGTAAAGAAACATAGACAAAATCTCTACGGGATAATTTCATAATCTATAAGTGAAAAAGGAGGATTATTAAGAGTTAATGGGGGATAATTCAAAAAATAAAAAGATTGTTCCGGTATGAGAAAACTGGAACATTTGGAATATTTATTGAGGTACGGCAAACATCCATGTTTTTTTAGATTCGGCGGCTTGCCAGATTGCCATTTTCCCTTCGTTGCGGGCTCTTTCGGCAAGCTTTTGCGCTTCTTCTAACTTTCCTTCTTCAAGGAGTTTTTGAGATTCCTCGATTCTTTTTTTGGTATCTCGCCATTCGTGCCCCAATTCAGCGGCTTCCTTGCGATATTTTTCAGCTTCCTCGAGCACGGCGGATATCTCTGCGGCGGAAAGATCTTCTTCAGATTTTTCATAAGCTGGAAGAGGATTAGATTCGTAAAGCGACATATCCATTTGCATCATCTTGGAGTCGCCTCTTTTATCGCCATGTCCGTCCATATCCATTTTTTTATTTGAACACCCTACCAACAAGAAGGCGACAATAAACGCTAGGTAAATAAATTTCATATTCATCATTCTTTTTGTTTGAGGGTTATTTTCTAAAGTCTGGACCATTAGCTGCTAAACCGTTCGACATGTAAGTCATAAAGTACTCTAGTTCTCTATATTCTTTACTTTGAAGAGGAAATTTGGCTGCTCCTTGATCGTTATGGCATCCTTGCATACGTCTATGCAGAGTGCCTAACTCGCCCCACTTCAAACGATGGATCGGCGTATGTGTTACTGCGCCATAGCCGGCGTGGAGTATTTCAGAACGAACCTTAGCTCCCGCTCCTTGCACATGGCAGGTTGCACAGGAATTATTAAGATATCCTTTCTTGGAATAATAAAATTCCATACCACGCATGAAAGCGTCCTTAGCTTTGTCGTTTGGGATTTTGATATCAATTATGTTGCCGCGAGAAGTATATGCCATGTAAGCTGAAACTCTTGCAATATCACCTTTTCCATACTTAAAGGGTTTTTCGCCATTTTGTTCTCTACATTGGTTAATCGCCATTTCTAAGGTAATCACCTCATCCGTCTTTTCATCATAAAAAGGATAGTTTTGACGAATGCCTATCCCTTTGTTATCAAAACAATCCGCATAAGATTTACCGTTGGCAAACTTGCTTTCAAATAAATCTTTTCCTTCATCAAGTTCATTCTCGTATGGAGGAAAGTCTTTCATCTCATCGTATTGCTCTTTGTAAAAAGGGCTAATAGCATAAACGCCATCAACGAAGTTTTCTTCTTTAACATCTGGGAAAAGGTTCTTAAAATATTGAACATAGGCTTTTCGATATTTTTCAGCTTCTTTATTTTCGCCAAGTGTAGTTCCAGCCAGGGAAATAATCATGGGCAGGAAAAAGATAATTGTTAATTTTTTCATCAAAATCCTCTCGTTTTTGTTAATGTTTATGAGATATCAACTTCAGCTGTTGCGGTTTTGTTTTGATTGTCGATCCAATCAAGAAATAACTTGTCGCCAGAGGCTCCACCTTTAAAACTGAACTTGATATATGGATCTTTAGAAACTGCTGGACCAAGATAGGCGTTTAGCACCACTTTATCTTTATGCACGGCTTTCAAAATTGTGATGTAATGACCTGGAATAACATTTCCATTTGAGTCTTTTCTTTGCCCTGACTCCATTGGATGGTCCGCTAAGAGTTTAACTTCGGTAACTCCTTTATTAAATTTGGCTCTTACTTTCATATTAATTTTCCTGTTTAAAGTGTTTTGATTGTTTGATTAGCCGCCGCAACCGCCAATTGTTACTTTAACTTCTTTGAAAGTCGAATAAAGTTTATTATCCGATCTTACTACGGCATACACGTTTGAAGTTGTACCCATTTTCAAGCGAGTTGAAACGTCTGCAACCGCCCCTTCTTTCATCATTTCAAATCCAGCTGCTAATGGAGATGGATTTTTCTCGACTAAAATCGCGATAAAGTCAACGTTTGGAAGAGATGATTCTACTGTGACAGGAACCACCGCTCCATTTTCAGCGATATCAGCCGCTTTAAGAGTTACTTGTTCAGAAGCTTGGTGCTCCGAAGTTCCAAAAAGCTCTTTCAGAGCCGCGTCAAAGTTTTCGTTTCTAAAAGCTTTTTCATTCCATGCGGCAAACATTTTTTGTGGAATGGAAACAAATGCGACCAAAGCTGCCGCAAACAAAGAACTTGATTTAATAAAATGTCTTCTTTTCATCATTTTTTTTAGAGTTAAAGGTGATTTAGAGTGAATAAATAAAATCAACAACGTCATCAATCTGCTTGTCGTCTAAGATCATATTTCGACCGAAAGGAGGCATAGACGAAATAGGGTTGTAGCGAGTTGCATCCCATACTCGGGCGCGAATATCTGCTTTATTTGGAAAGCGTTTCTTCATATCAACCAATTCTGGTCCCATATCGCCGGGTTGTTCTTGCCCCTCAATCTTATGGCATGCCAAACAATTTCCTAAACTTGTCGTAGTCGCGATTTTCTTACCATTATCGATATCACCATTAGTTTCGGCGGCAAACGCTATGTTGAGCGAACCGAAAACCAAAAATATTGCACTAAGGTAAAAGAACCTAACAGCATTGCTTGTATTTGATTTCATTCAATTCTCCTATATATTATGAGTTATGGTTTTGGTTTTAGGTGGTAAGTTAATTTGAACTAACGCCAGAAGCTTCAAGCATATATATGACTACAGCTTTTACTTCGTCGTCCGCCAAATCCACAAATCCCCCTTTGGCGGGCATTATTCCTTCTTTGCCTTCATATCCTTCAATCGCGTGTTTGAATAAGATATCAAGTCCTTGGGCTTTACGGGTTTCCCAATTTTTATTTTCCTCGGCTCCAATTTTTTGAGCTCCACCTACGGAATTGAGATGGCAAATATCACATTTGCCAGTGTAAATACTTTGACCTTTCTTTGCCGTTTCAGAAAGAGAAATCTGAACCGTTTCCTCTTCTTCACTCTCATTAAGTTGGCTTGAAATTCTTTGTCGTAATTCGACGGTTGGAGTAACGCCTTTTATGTGTTCTTGCAAGACGATATCATCCGTTTTTTTGCAATTTTTCATGCAGCGCTTGTTATTTGTGTCTGGGCGGGGATCCTCAAGTATAAAATTGTCCTGATTGGGCATTTTTATTGACTTCAGGGAGGCTGGATCTAAAACGAAATCGTCCTCAACGATATCGTTTAAAAATAGAACATAGGCGCTAATCGCATAGGCTTCGTCAGGCGAGAGGCTTCTAGGTTCAGTATAGGGCATGGCTCGGTAAATGTAATCAACTAATGTGCTTGCATAAGGCCAATAACTCCCAACTGTTTTTTCTGGTCGGGAAGTCAGTTGATCTCGAAGCGTGCCTGCGCCGCCGGCAAGTTTAGGCCAGCGTCCTTCGCCTTCGCCAAAAGCGCCATGACAAACGGCGCATTTATTTTCGTAAAGACCTTCGCCTTGTTCGACGGAACCGCTACCTTCGGGAGCGCCTTCGCCGTCAAATCTCACGTCTCTATCCCAACCGGCAATTTCTTCTTCGGTTGCAGGCGTTCCAAATGAAAAGTTTATTCCGTGGTAAGCATAACTATGCTCGATTAGTGCTTTTTTACTTTCATTTTCGTCGGCTCCAAATGTAAAGCCTACTATTGAGATCGCTATAATTAATAAAGCGTATTTTTTAAACAAGCTGAACATTTTCTACATCTCCTGTTGAATAAACTTTCCAAGTATGAATTGAATTTTTGTGGTAGATAGATTCGACTCCTCTGGCGTCTCGCAATTGTTTTAAGGTTGGTTGAACATAGCCTGTTTCGTCGATTGCTCGGCTTTGCAATAAAAGTGGTTTGCCGTCCCATTCGTGTAAAATCGTAAAACGAGTAACAGCTTTGTCTAAAACCAAGCCTTTCAATTTTGCGGGCTTCCAGTTGATGAACCGCCATCAAAGGAGACGTCAACTTGTCTGATTCTACCTCTTCCTGACCACGCGATTCCTTGAATTTCAATCGGTCCTTTTTTGTGACTATCGTTCCATGGTTTTTCAGGGCAGGGCGAAGTAATAACTGAATTCGCATCCATAACCCAAGTGAAATATCGCGCTTTGCCGCTTGGCAATAAGTCCGTATATTTCGACGTTTCTTCGCGGTGGTACCAAGGTTTGTCTCCAATTTCCAATCTACCAAGCCATATAACTGATGTGTTGCCTTCCCACCCGGGTTGAGAAGTCTCACCGGATAACCTTGCTCCGCTCTTAGCATTTCACCGTTTTGCGCATAGACTAATAAGGAATCATCTATCGCCTTCTCAATGGGTATGCTTCTCGTCATTCCGGCGCCATCGCTACCTTCGGCAAGAATCCATTTAGCGGAAGTTTTCAAGCCAAGGTCATCAAGAACTACTTTCAAGGGAACTCCCGTCCATTCGCAACAACTAACCATTCCATGCGTAAACTGCAAAGCCGCCATTTGCGCGCCGCGCCATTCCATTCCGCCATTTGCGGGGCACTCTAAGAAGTTAATTTTGGAAACGGATGGATAACGCATCAAATCTTGTAAAGTCAGAGTGACCGGACGCTTAACCAAGCCGTGAATCATTAACCGATAATCGTTTGGGTTAATTTCGGGAATGCCGCTGTGGTAGCGCTCAAAAACCAAACCGTTTGGGGTGATGATCCCGTGCAACTCATGCCATGGGGTAAAGCTGATGGAGGAAATGCGGTCGGCAGTTAACCAAGGAACCGTTCTGCGTACGACATGTTTTTCATATTCTGAAGGCTTGCCGTATGGAACAGACGTAACTCCTCTGCCCAGACGTTTGCTCCATGAAGGAATCTCAGGCGGTAAATTTTCCGCTTGAGCGGCTTCGCTTTTAGTCGCTAAGTAGCCTCCTGCCATTAAAGCCACGCCTTTGGTTAAAAGGTCTCTTCTTTTAACCGGCGACAAATTAGCGCCCATCTCATGAATGCTTTTAAGAATGTCCTTTGTGTTCATATTCAACTAATTGAAAAATGTTTTAACTCTTTAATCTAAAAAAATGTTAAATTTAAACAGTAATTTTGAACTGGTTTGGGGGCTATAATATTAAATAAACGGTTAACTTTTTTTGAAAAAAATTTAAATAAGTCTTTACGGAAATATTTGCTGTCAAACCTAAATTTTTTTAAAACGTGTCAGAAATGTCCGGAAATTTCTTAGGCATATGTAATGGTTTTGTTTTTGATGATTTGATGAATTACTTCTTTTTTCAGTAAAAATTTATTTTAAGAAATATTAGAATATCTTTTTATTAAAATGTTTATTAAGAAGTCGTTGAAAACCGTTGCATTCCCCTAATAATAGGAAACTTCAAAGAAAAATAATTTTTTAAAATAAGCCCATGGAATAAAAATAATGTTGAGTTTCGGGTTTTCTAAACAAAATTGTTCATGAGTTTAAAAGCATTACAACCGGATTTTCTCTTTCTTAGAGCGCTTAAAAGTTTTTTAAAACAAATTTAACTCATTGTAATTGAACAACTATTCTCTCTTTTTTCCTGAATGCTTTCCATTAGAGTTATGCGATTTCAAAATTAGTAAAATATTGAGGAGCGTGTCGAGCGAAGATAAAAATTTAAGGAAGTAATGAACCTATTGCAGTTGGATATATTAGGACGATGAAGAGGCGTCTGGAAGGATTTCTTGGATAGTTCCGGCAATTTTCCCGTCGGAAAGTCGCGTTTCAAAGTGATCGCCAATTTGGAAGTTTTTGACCGAAGTAGCTCTTTTTCCCATTTTGTCTAAAGTAATGCTGAATCCTCGGTTCATTGTTTTAAGAGGGCTTAGCGCGTCCAATTTAACCGCGCACTCTCTTAAGTTCGACTGCAAACGCTCCAGCAATTTGGAGATAAATATTTGCATCTTAGCTTGGTCGTTTACTACTTTTTCTTTTAGCTGAGTGATTGTCAGCCTTGGCGAATAAAATATTAAATTCCGAGCCAATTTCTGATATTCACCGGAGTTGCGCTCGAAATTAAGCCGCAGCGCCTTTTCAGCCCTAAATGCAAATTCGTCTAAGGTTTGCTGATAAGATTGCAAGGCGTAGGCCGGAGAAAGTAGCTTGGCGCGCACCGCTTCTAATCCCCTTCTTTTATTTTTCAAAAGATTTAGAAACGCTTGTAGATGTCTGTGTTCTCTTTCTTTGATCATCGAGATCAAGTCGCTTTTAAGCGGCGTCGCCATTTCTGCGGCAACGGAAGGCGTGGAGGCTCGTTGGTCGGCGACTAAATCAAGAATCGTAAAGTCCGTTTCATGTCCGACGGCGCTGATGATTGGAATCGGGCATTTAAACGCGGCGCGAGCCACACTCTCTTCGTTAAACGACCACAAATCCTCAATGGAACCTCCGCCTCGCCCCACAATCAATAATTCCGGTTTCTCATTATGCTCGAACCATTCGAGAGCCTTGCGGATTTCTTGCTCCGAACCTTCGCCCTGAACTTTAACAGGATAAAGAATTAGGTGGATATTTGGAAATCTTCGTTCGATAACTTTCAGAATATCTCGGATAACCGCGCCGTCGGGAGAGGTAACAACGCCTATTTTAGAAGGTTTATAAGGGATTGCTTTTTTTAAGGATTGTTCAAAAAGACCTTCCTTGGAGAGTTTCGCCCTGAGCTGTTCAAAAGCAAGGTAAAGATCGCCCATTTTGAGGGGCAAAACGGTTTGGGCGATAAGCTGGTAGGAGCCTCTCGATTCATAAACGGTGATGTTACCTTTAACGAGAACTTCCAAGCCTTCGCCAAGTTCAAACTTAACTTTTGAAAAAGCGCTTTTAAACAAAGCGCAGGAAAGCAAAGTGTTCTCGTCTTTAAGGCTAAAGTAGCAATGCCCCGAGCCTGCAACCACGAAAGAAGAAATTTCGCCTTTAACGGCGACCCATCTGAATTGAGATTCAAGGTTGCCTTTGATGGCACGGGTAATTTCGGAAACTGAAAAAACGCGTTCTTGCGAATTAATATCCATCTCTGGTTATTCCACCGTGATGTTATATTTCGCAAAGAAATCGTTGCCTTTATTATCGATGATGATGAATGCGGGAAAATTTTCCACGTCGATTTGCCAAACTGCTTCCATACCTAAATCCGCAAAATCTATTTGCTGAATATTTTTAATTCTTTCTTTAGCGATACGCGCCGCGCCGCCGCCAATCGTACCTAAATAGAAACCGCCGTGTTTTTGGCATGCCTGTTTGACTTGGGCAGAGCGATTTCCTTTTGCCAAGCTGACCAAACTACCGCCTTGGCTTTGGAAAAGATCGATGTAGGGATCCATCCTGCCCGCCGTGGTAGGACCAAAAGAACCTGAAACTTCGCCTTCCGGCGTTTTCGCCGGCCCCGCGTAATAAATGGGGTACTTTTTAAAATAATCCGGCAAAGGCTCGCCTTTCTCTAATTTTTCCCTCAGTCTTGCGTGGGCGATGTCCCTTGCGACGATGAGCGGGCCGTTAAGCTCGACGCGAGTGGAAACCGGATATTTGTCAAGTTGTTCTCTAATTTTATCCATACCTAGATTGAGATCTATTTTGATTGGCTCGCCCGCGAGATCTTTTTCGTTTATTTCAGGCAGATATTTAGCCGGCTCGTGTTCTAACTTTTCAAAATAAACGCCGTCTAACTGGATTTTAACGAACATTTGTCGATCGGCGGAGCAAGAAACTCCAATGCCAATCGGCAAGCTGGCGCCATGCCTTGGCAAGCGAATGACGCGCACGTCGTGGCAAAAGTACTTGCCGCCAAATTGTGCGCCAATACCGTATTCGCCCGTTATTTTCATAATTTTATCTTCCCATTCTCGATCGCGGAAAGCTCTGCCGGTTTTATCGCCACTGTCGGGAAGGTTGTCGTAATAATGGCAGCTCGCCAATTTTACGGTTTTCATCGTCAACTCTGCGGAAGTTCCGCCAATGACTACGGCTAAATGGTAAGGCGGACAAGCCGCCGTGCCGATGGTCTTAATCTTGTCGGTTAGAAATTGGGCAAGTTTTTCAGGCGTCAAAACGGCGCGCGTTTGTTGAAACAAATAGGCTTTGTTTGCAGAGCCGCCGCCTTTGGCAATGAACATCAATTCATAGGAAGAACCTTTAGAGCTATAAATATCTATTTGCGCGGGAAGATTATTGCCTGTGTTGGCTTCTTCAAACATACTTAGAGGAGCCATCTGACTATAGCGCAGATTATGCTCGGCGTAAGCTTGGCGTATGCCTTCGGTTAAAGCCGAAGCATCGTCGCCCAAAGACCAAACGCACTCTCCTTTTTTGGCGACGACAATCGCCGTGCCTGTGTCCTGACACATTGGCAAAACCCCGCCCGAGGAAATATTGGCATTTTTCAACAAATCCGTCGCCACATATTTATCGTTCGAGGATGCCTGCGGATCATCCAAAATTGACGCTAATTTCTCTAAATGTTTTGGGCGCAAAAAATGCGAGATCTCGAAAATCGCTTTTTTGGCAATTTGCGTTAGCAACTCGCCTTCAATCACCAGCACGTCTTTATCGAGGAATTTTTCACGACGTAATCCCGGCAAATCGATTTTTTGATATTCTACGTGGTTGTTATGGTAGTTGAACATAATAGAGATTGGCTAAAAGGGTTATTTCTTTGCGGATTCAATGCGGGTCGATTTGTCAAAATATCAAAAGGATGGATAAACCGTTTGACTTTGTGAAGGCATGAATCAACTCCCTAAAAATTATTTTAAGAGTTTGTTTCTTTAATAGAGCTTATACAGATATAAGTCGGCGATGATTCAAAATTAATTTCAATTCTATTTTTTCAATTATATGCTAGGATGCCCTATTAACTTTTTAGGAGTCATGGGGCTGATTGAATATCAGGCTCCGTTGCCGAGTACATAACGTTTATTTTTGATTGAACATGCGTGATAGAAGATTCAAACATAAGTTCGGAGCTTTTTGTTTGTCTTGTACTATTTTTCCTTTCTTGTTGCTGGCTAAATTAATGCCAAGAAGATTCTTTCTGAAAATTGGCGAAGCTATTGGAATACTTATTTATTTTTTAGGAGCCAGAAAAAAGGTTGTAAAAACCAATCTTTCCATAGCTTTTGAGGATAGGTTCAATCCGAAGCAAATGGAGTCTTTGATAAAAAGCGTCTACCGTTTTCATGGAAAGTTAGTCTTTGACATTATTTATTTTTATTCTATTCGCAAAACCGAGCAAAAGCCTTATCAAGATTCAAGACATACCTATTTCGAATCCAAAATAGACCCAGCGGAAATCAAAAAAATAAACGAACGCAAAACCTCCGTCATTTTTCTGACCAGCCACTATTCAAATATCTTCGCCGGCTCTTTTCTTGGAAACTTTGTCGAGAACTTCTACAGCATGGGACGCATCCATAAAAATGAATTCGCAAATAAGGTCGATAATACCATACGCGGATTTTATGGCATGAACGTGCTGGCGATCAGCAAAAGCGATATGTCTGATTTGATGAAGGCAGTGAAAGCTTTGCGAAACAAAGCTGTTTTGATGTTTGCTTGCGACCAAGCCGATCAAGACACGGAGTTATTTGTGCCTTTCTTTGGAAAATCCGCCAGCGTTTCGGTGGGTTTGGGGAAACTAACTCTGCGATATCAATGTCCGCTTTATTTCTTTTACACGCGGCTAAGACCCGAAGATAACGTTTACGAGTTGCATTTGAAAAAGATAGAAGTCGAGTATTCGGGGGTGGAAGAGGAAGATATTAGAAGGATTGCCCTTGAATACAACAAGGCTTTGGAAGAAATTATTGTCGAAGAGCCTTCACAATATTTCTGGCTTCACAAAAGGTGGAAGTATGGCGAAGCCGGAGATTTATACAAAAAAACAAGTTAATCGATACTTGCGCCTGCCATTGCCCAATCTATCAATACCTGCCTTTCCTCATCAGTAATATTAGTAACGTTGCCCAGCGGCATAGCTCTAGTTTGAACTTGCTGCATAATCAAGTGCGCCATATTTTTGACCTTTTGCGGGTCGTTTAAAAGCACGTTTTTAGGAGCTTCGACAAACCCCGGATAAGTGGGCTTTTCAATATGGCAAGTTACGCAACGCTTTTCCAAAACAGTTTGAACTTCTGCGAATGCGGGCGCGTCAATTTCCTCGCTGCTTGTGAACATCGATTTTGGCGCCATAATAAAAAATAAAGCGATGATAGGAACCAACGCCAGTCCAAGCGGCCAATAAGCCGGACGGCTCATATTTTTTAGGTTAAAATAATGCCGAATCAATGCGCCGGCGATAAATAACAAAATGGCGATTACCCAATTCCATTCGCTTCCAAAAGTCATTGGGTAATGGTTGCTGATCATAATAAACAGCACCGGCAAAGTCATGTAATTATTATGAGTCGAGCGTTGCTTGCCTTTTTTGCCTAGAGATGGATCCGGCTCTTTGTCATCCAGCATGGCTTTGATCATTTTTTCCTGATTCGGAATAATCACCATGAAAACGTTTGCCGCCATAATCGTGCCGAGCATCGCGCCGATGTGGATGTAAGCCCCTCTGCCGCTGAATAGTTGAGTGGCGAGATATGACGCGCCAATCAGCAAGATGAATCCAGCAATCGCCAAAACCGCTGAGTTTTTTGCTAATGGCGACCTGCAAAGGAGGTCATATATTATCCAGCCAAAAACCAAAAAACCTAGACCGGCAAGAATCGCTTGCCAAGGCTCAAATGGCATGACCTTGGGATCGATCAGATAAATCGAGGCGCTGTAGTAATAAATCAGAACCAGCAAGAAAAAGCCGGTAATAAAGGTGAAGTAGGATTCCCACTTAAAACGGTGTAGGTTTTTGGGAAGCTTTTCCGGCGCAACCATGTATTTCTGGGCGTGGTAAAATCCGCCCCCATGCACAGACCAGACTTCGCCGCTGACGCCTTTTGGCAGGTTCGGGGATTTTTCCAAATGGTAATCCAGCCACATAAAATAAAAGGACGAGCCTATCCAAGCGATGCCCGTGATGATATGCGCCCAACGAAAAATTAAGTTTAATACGTCAACTATATATGCTTCCATTAGCTGCCTCTGTAAGTTGAAAATCCGTAACCGCTCAATAACAAAGGAACATGGTAGTGTTGTTGCGGGTTTTCTAGGTTAAAAAATATTTCCACCAAAGGGTAAAAGCTGGTCTTGCCCTGTTTTTTAAAATATTCCTCCGTGAAAAAAGTGATTTTGTACTGCCCCGCCAAGAGTTGATAATCTTGCGGAATAAGTCCCGGTAACCTGCCGTCGTCGTTTGTGAAGCCTTCGTTGACGACTTCCAACTCGCCTTTCTTATTTTTGATTTCCAGCTTAACCTTCACGTTGCGGGCGGGAAGCCCCAGCGAAGTGTCCAAAATATGAGTTGTGATTCCTGCCATAGTTTAATTCGGTTCGGGGTTAATTAATTTGTTGATTCTTAAAAGAGTGATTTTGTTTTGCTCAATGGCGGCGTTGCGCTGCTCTTCCTCCAAAGAGTTTTCATATCTTTTTTTTAAGATTTGCATCATTTCATCCGCGCTTTTGCCCGTCGCAAAGACGATAAAAATAAAGCCAAATTTTTTCTCGTAAAGATCATTATATTTCGCCAAATCTAAAATCGTCTCTTCGCTTGCGCCTTTTGTTCCGGCTTGCTCGTTCTTGCTCCAAGCTCCCGTATTTGCGTATTTTTTGCGAAGGCTCTCGACGTCCCCAATTTTAGCGTGTCCCTTAAAAGCTGCTAGGTATTCTTCCGTTGGCATTTCGAACCAGAATTTTTCAGCTTGGTTTTTTAATTCCTCGAGGTCTTGAAAAGGGCGGGCTGCAAGCAATCTATTAGCCCATTGGGTTGAAGAGCAGCACTTATAAATTTCCTCGACAAATCTGGAGTTTGGCAAGGCGTTCAACTCTTCGATTTTCATAAAATCTTCCCCAAAATTCGTAAGCGACTCACGCCGCCATCGGGATAAATATTGAACTTGAAATATTCAAGCGATGAGGCTTTGGGAGAGACATTGATTTTAAGGACGTCATCGGCTTTGAGTTTTGTCTCGGAAACTATCTCGACGGGATTAATTAAGTCGCCGTTCGAGCTTATTTTATGGGATGCTTCCAATCGAAACGAATAGGGGAAGTTGCCTTTGAAATGCGCGGTGTCGACTTCGATTTCGTTGACTTCGGCGGGAAATGCGGACTTCAGAATAACCCAGTCATGACCCGAACGAATGTATTTTTCTTTGAGCGTATTAGCGCTCCAGTCGATGCCTCGACGTCTTTTGGTTTCCCAGCCATCGCCCATATTCACGCCTCTGCCGGGCATGATCAGATTCTGCATGTCGCTGAAGAACATATCGCTGCAAGCCAATGTTTTGCCTCCATTGAAAACGGAAACCAAGTCAATTTTACCCATCTCTTGCAATTTGCCTTTATCTATATCGGCGTCGCCATAGGCTCTAAAGCGAGCAACGCCGCCATCCGGATAAATATTCAAACGTAGGTAAGCCACGCTGTCTTCTTGCGGCGGAACCTCAAAATGATTTTTTGTTCCTCTTTCCAAAGGCGATGGTTTTAAAACCTCAACCCATGAAGACTCTTGTTGGTAATCGCTACCCACATAGCAAGCGTCGACCGAAGCCAAAGGCGCGTGATTGCCTAAAAAATGTGCTGTATCGATTTCGAATAAAGTTATTTTGCCGGTAACTCCGAGTTTAATCACGCAGTAATCGTATCCCGCTCCCCTTTTGCGACGGGATTCCCAACCATCCATCCATTTGCCTCTGTCGGTATATTCGTCTTCGATAAAAATCGCTTCGTCGTGTTTTAGCAGGTTTTCTTTTTCGGCAAAAAAGTCGTCGGTCGCGAAAATGGCTTTGCCGCCAATTTTCTCGGCAATCAGGTCAATGCGACCATTTAAGTTTTCGGGTTTTGTGTTTTTCTTCATAAAATTAAAGTTAAGTTTTTCAAATAGATATAAAGGGTAGTATCAAATGACAATTCGCAATAGCTTATTCTTCGGAGCTTATTTTCAGTAGAGATTTGGCGTCCATATACTTAACGGGAATTAATTTATGTTTTACCATATCGACGGCAGCTCCACATTGTTCCAAAACTATATAGCCAAGCAGAGGCTCGTACTCGCCATCATCAGATTTCATATCCAAAAAAAACGCTTCATTATAGACAGCCCTAAAACCATCTACTTTTATCTGAACCGGACCGCATACAATTCCTTGCGCAACTTCTTGGGTTGCGGTCTGCAAATTCACTTCTTCTTCGGTGTTAAAAGCGCCAAAATCATTTTTCCAAGCTAAAGGAAGCATTAAATAACTTGCTCCGGCGTCTACAAGCGTTTCTAATTTCTTGGATTTGCCTTTTGAATTTATATTTTAAACGCTTACCTTAGCGACTATTCTTCCCATATTTTTATCTCAACGGTTAATAGTTGGCGGATTGGCTTTGTTAAAGTTTTTTAGTTTGTTTAATAATCAAAAAATATAGAGAACATTATCCAATTTTTGCTCGACCAAATTTGCGGGATCATAACCTTTATCAATCACGAAAAAATCGCTGACACTTTCGCGGGCAATCAAAAAGTGATGCCAAACATTTTTATGGTAAGTAATTCCTTGCCGCCCGTTGGTAATAAAACCTTCGATTTTAGATGAATCCATCACGTCTTCCGGAGGAGCCACAAGTATCAGGAAAGGGTTGGTGTGTTGTGGCAGGAAAGTTTGCGTTGCCAAAGGGTGCTTTTCCATAATCTGGATTTGAAAAGGCAAGGGCAGAGGAGTTGCGCGGAAAATATGGATTTTAACTTCGGCGCTGCTGCCCGGGTCGACAATACCCAAATCCGCATATTTTCTCGTGAAACCTTTGTTGATCAATTCAAATGAATTTTCTTCTATTTCCAGGACGTCGCCGTAAATTTTGAAGTTGTCTTTAGTTAAAAGCTTAATATTTATCGAAGGATAATGTTTCATCGAAAAAAGGTGGATTTTATTTGGGCTCAAAGATCAAAAGTGTATTTTAAAAAAAAAGAATTACAAGACTAGAATCTCTCTTTTGCAGGCTATATAACCCCACGCAATTTATGGAGTTATTTCCGTGCAAATAGTTTTTTTTAAATTTATTTTTGGGGCGTTTGACCTCGATTGACAGCTTTTAAAAAAAATTCCCTTGTGTAGTCTTTGCTTACAAAGGTTTGAGTCACAGAACAAAATTTTGATTCGAGATATTTTTTAAGGTTGAACCGCTAAAATTTAGAAAATTGAAAAAAAAAATGAAAAGAAAGCATAATTTTGGGGCTGGTCCCGCTAAGATTCCCGACGAAGTTGCATACGAAATACAGAATGAATTTGCTAATTATAAAGGTTTTGGATTTTCAATTAGCGAGGAGAGCCATCGTTCTCATTATTTTGAGAATATTCTCAAAGAAACGATTTCCGACTTGCGACAAATCTTAAATATACCTGACAATTATAAGATAATCTTTCCGAGCGCTGGAGCAAGCATTAACTATCCAATGATGCCATTGAATTTTGCTCCACACAAAAAAGCCGCTTATATTAATACCGGAGTTTGGTCGAGTCAGGCCATCGCCGAAGCGAAGAAGTTTGTGGAAACTGACATTGTCGCGTCCTCCGAAGCCACGGGATATGATAGAATCCCTGATCTTTCAGGGGTTAAACTGCATCCTGATACGGATTTCGTGCACATTACCTCAAATAATACCATTTATGGCTCGCAGTACTCGAAATACCCATCTATCGGTTCCGTTCCTTTATTTGCGGATATGACTTCCGACATTGCTTCTCGCGAATTCGACGTCAATCAGTTCCAACTAATTTATGCGGGCTTTCAAAAGAACCTAGGTATTTCGGGCGTTTCTGTGGTGATTATCCACGAGGACTTGTTAAAAAAAATTCCGTATAATTTGCCGGCTTTGTTGAATTATAAAACTTACGTCGAAACCAATTCGATGTATAACACGCCAAACACTTTTGGGATTTATGTCGCCAGTCGCGTGGTCAAATGGGTGATTCAAAAAGGCGGCGTTAAGGCATTGGAGGAGGTGAATCGTCAAAAAGCCGCCAAACTTTACACGCTAATTGACAAATCAGGCGTCTACAAAAATAAAATACAAAAAGATTCACGCAGCATCATGAACGTTACTTTCTTTATGGAAACTCCGGAACTTGAGCAGCGTTACTTAGCGGAGGCGGAAAAGCACGATTTGTATTTTTTGAAAGGACATAGAATAGCGGGCGGTATTCGCGCTTCAATTTACAACGCGACCGGAATTTCATCAGTGGACGCCCTTGTAGATTTTATGATCGATTTTGAAAAGAAAGTTTAATTCTTTTCATCGACTCTTTAATATTATTGCTTTGTTTTTCAGCGGAGAACTCATTTAAAGAAACCTCATAAAAATTGGAAAAATCATGAAAGCAAAATACGTGAATCCATATACGGATTTTGGTTTTAAGAAGATTTTTGGAGAAGAAGCCAGCAAGCCTTTGCTGACGGATTTTTTGAATTCGATTTTACCCGCCGAGGATAAGATCAAGCAGCTTTCATTCAAAAATACCGAACAGTTATGGCGCAGCGAAATCGAACGCAAAGCGGTTTATGATATTTACTGCGAAAATCAGCGCGGGCAAAAATTCATCGTCGAGTTGCAAAAAGCCAAACAAAATTATTTCCGCGAAAGAGCCGTTTATTATTCAACCTTCCCAATTCGAGAGCAAGCCGAAAAAGGGATTTGGGATTATAATCTACAAGCGGTTTATTGCGTGGGCATTTTGGATTTTAGATTCAACGACTACAAGAACGCCGAAGAAAAGCGCGAGGTGATTCACACGGTGAAGCTCAAAGATCAAAAAAACGACATTTTCTACGATAAGCTGACGTATGTTTATTTGGAGATGCCGAACTTCAACAAAACGGAAAATCAGCTTGAAAATAGGTTAGACCAGTGGCTTTACTTCATCAAAAACTTGGAGGACTTCCAAGAAATTCCAAGAATCTTTGCCGACGAAGTTTTTTCTTTAGCTTTTGAGAAAGCGGAGTTGGCGAAGATGAATCCTCAAGAATTAGAAAAATACGAAAGCGGGTTGAAGGCATTCCGTGACAATTACGCGACTTTAAAATACGCCGAAGACATGGCTTTTGGAAAAGGCTATGATGGTGGAAGGCAAGACGGAGTTCTGGGAATCGCTAAGAATATGAAAGATGAAGGTTATCAGGTTGCGAGCATTTCAAAAATAACCGGTTTGTCGGCTGAAGACATTGAAAAACTCTAATTGCCTTTGGAATTATTTGCCCAGTTCAAAACCATTCAAAATCTTGAATGGTTTTTTGAATTACAAAATTTGCAGCTATAAAGCTGATGGGTAACAGCTTTAGAATTTTTGGTTAAAATCAAAGTATTCATTTGAATAAATTTTGCATTAATTTGCGAACAGTTGAATCGTCTAAATTAAATTTTGTTATGAAAAAATATATTATTAAGCTTCTGTTTTTCTTGTTTTTAACGCCCATGATTGGCATGGCTCAAGAGTGTTATGACTTTGATTCTTGCGTTCCGCAGAAAATCAAAGATCTTTGTATAGAAGAGACCGTGAATGGCTGCATCGACTGGACAAATGGGGTCATTTACACTGTGGGTAGCGGAGTACCCAACGAAAAATTTACGAGCGAATCTCAGCGAAAGTATTCCGCGCTTAGAGCCGCGGAGATTGTCGCTCAAAGAAATTTGCTGCAGATTATTTCCGGGGTTCGTCTAAATTCGGAAAGCACCGTTGAAACGGGCGTTCTGACCAGCGAAACGATTCGTTCAAGGGTCTCCGGCACTTTAAGAAACGCGCAAACCTTTGGCCCGCCTTATTATGCCGCCGATGGAACGGCGACCGTCACCGTTCGTTACTTTATGAATAGCTTAAATCGGATGTTAAATATTAGAACCCAGAAATCATCTAATTCTAATTCCAAGTCTTCAAACTCCGGTTCCTTGTCTTCTTCTGAGTCCGAGCAGGCTTCCGCAAATAATAACTCCGGTCAAAATTCAGGCGTTTATTCCGGTTTAGTTTTAGACGCGAGCGAATTCAATTTAGCGCCTGCCTTGTCGCCTAAAATACTCGATGAAGACGGTAAAGAAATTTATGGTTCGGCCTATGTCGAGAGAGATTTTAGTTTGAAGTACGGCATTGTGGGTTACGTGAAGGACGTCGAGAAAGCAAAAAGCAATGATCGCGTTAGCGGAAATCCCCTAGTCATTAAGCCCGTCAAAAGTTCGGGAAAAAATAACGCCGACTTGGTGATCAACAAAGAAGACGCCGCCAAATTAGAAGAATTATATAAAAAGCAATCTTTCTTGCGCGAAGCAAGGGTCATGATTGTTGTTCAATAGAGGTAAAAAAATGATAAAAAACTTAGGATATATTTTAATCGCATTCTTTGCGCTGTTAGTATTAGGATGCTCAGGCAGTAATGAAGCGAAAATCCCGGAAAGAACGTCGCAAAATAAACTCGACACGGCGGAATATCATATTTCACGAGGCAACGACGCCATCAAGCAAAATCAATATTCTCAAGCGCTCAGTTCTTACAACAGCGCTTTGGAAATCAATCCAAACAGCGTCGAGGCGCTTTCCGGCACTTCAAACGCTCTAATTCTTAACGAGGCGCAAAATAATCTTTCGCCGGAACAAAAACAAACGACCTTTAATCGAGCGAGCGTTTATTTGAACCAAGCTCAAAAAAAGTTACAAACCAACGAAGATAAAGTTTATTACAATAACGCTTTGATCGTTGCGCATTCCACTTTGCAAAACGAAGCGGACTGGTTTCAAAAAGCTCAAAAATCTTATGACGAGATTAGCTCTTTGAAAGCCGATATGCACGCTTCAAACTTTTATATGGCGAAGGCGCACGCCGCCAACGGCAACTATGATAAAGCCGAATCGCTTTATCGATCCGTGCTTGGCGACAATAAATCTCTGTCCGAAGTCGCCGATCAGGAACTCATCAAACTTCAAAAAATTCAACGAGCCAAACCCGGCACGCGTTTTGGTAAATTGATAGCGACTTCCGAAAGCGTAACCCGCGCGGAAGTTGCCGCTTTGCTCGTCAGCGAGTTCAATCTGGATAAGCTCTACAAGCAGAAAATTAGGGAGTACAACGAAACTTATTCGCCGCCTTCTTCTCAGCAGCCATTAAATACTGAAATTTCATCAAAAATTCCCGACGCTACAGATATTAATAGCCATCCGCACAAAAGAGCGATCGAAGAGGTTCTTGATTTAAGATTAAGAGGCTTGGAAGCGGATCCATCGCATCAGTTTCATCCCAATAAGCCGATGTCGCGAGGCGAGTTTGCGCTTTTGATTGAAGATTTGCTGATCAAGATCACGGACGATAATCCATTGAAGACAAAGTATATCGGCGAGCACTCCCCTTACAGAGACGTGCGCGGCGATATATTTTACTACAATGCCGTGCGCGTTGTGGTGGAAAGGAATTTATTGGAATTGAAGAACAAACTCACTTCCGAATTTGCGCCTCAAGATTCTGTGAGTGGAGCCGATTCTGTGCTAGCGATTCGCGAATTGAAGCGAGCCGTTGAATCTGTTGTCAGAAGCTAATCCTTTTGTTTATTTCAAAATATGAAAACAGCAGATATATTCGATAAATACGAAGGTTTTGTTAGCGTTTGCAGCGCTCAGTTCCGACAATTTGGAAAAAAGAAAGACTGCTTTGGTCAAATTACCACGATCAAGTGCTTCGAGGATAATTCGCTCGTAAAAAAAACTTTGTCGGAAAATGGAACCGGCAGGGTTTTAGTCGTTGATGGCGGACAAAGTCTGCGTTGCGCGTTGATGGGGGATATTATCGCCGATCTTGGTTTAAAAAATGGCTGGGAGGGAGTGATTTTGTTTGGAGCCATCCGCGACTCCGAAGCGATTGAACAAATGCCTTTTCATGTCAAGGCGTTGGGAACCAACCCTCAAAAAAGTTCGAAGCTGGATTTGGGAACCGTAAACGTCAAAATTAACTTTGGCGGCGTTGATTTCCACCCCAACCACTGGCTTTACAGCGATCAAGACGGAATCAGCCTATCTCAAAATAAACTCTCCCTTGATTAAATGCTAGAATCTTTCTCATAGCGTTTATTTCCAAACTTTCTCATGGTTATCTCAATTTCTAAGATAACCAAAACCATAAGCCTGCCAACCTCAATCAATATATATCTTCGAACTTTCCCATAAAACTTCAAACAGAAGCCATTGAAGTAAATCAAGTGAAGCTGACGAATTACTACCCAAACAGACTGCTGATTAGCGGCAAGTTTAAACGCCTCTGCTTTTAAGTATCTTCTTGAATTTGGTTGTTCGGGTCTTCGAGGTATTTATTGAAATTCGTTTTGAGATTTATCTCGTCTCTAGCTTCAATCGCGAACTGTGCCCAAAGCTGATTTGGCAATGGTCCCGCGTCTTCGATTAGCTTGTTATAAATTTTCAGAGCCTTTTCATCTTCGCCCTGCACTTGATGGATATAACCAAGTTGGTAGCGTGCCCAAGGAGCTCTTTCATTATTTGGATATAAAGAAAGCGCTTTCTCATAATCGCGCTTGGCGGCGTTGTATTCTTTAAGCTCCAAGTTCATATCGCCCAAGTAATAAAATGAACGTCTGACGAAATCAAAAACGCTATCATCGCGAATCGAGTGTTTGTAAGAATCTATGGTGTTGCGGAACGCGTCTAGCGCCATAGAGTACTTACCCAATTCTCTGTAAATTTCTCCCAAATCAAACCACGCCTCGGTGATGAAATCGAAAAAAATCGGGTCGGCGTTTTCTTGATTTTCACTGATAAATTTTTCGTAAATCTCAATCGCTTCGGGTGATAAATTCAATCCTGTATGCGCTTTGGCAAGGAGCAATTTGTTTTTCGCGCGATAATAATTCCCATCGTCGCTCGCGTTTTGATTGGCTAAAATCGCGATAGTTTGGCGGTAATCTTTGTCCTGAAATTTGTTGCGCGCCAACAGAAATCTCGCCAGCGGTTGCCTATCTTCAGGCAGATAGGATAATGAGCGAGTCAGCATTAAATTGGCCTGTTCACGATCGCCAATGGATTGGAAACTATCCGCCAAGGTTATGTAAGGTATCATTTTGGGGTTGTCTTCCAAAGACGCCTTGTGTTTCTGAAAAGTAAGGATTACTTTATTGGGCAATCCATCGCGATAACTTTTTTGCATTAAGTTCACCACGTTGTTCACAAAAAGCCGCTCTAGGTTTTTATTCTGATTGAACGGGCTTTCCGGAAACTTCTTCGCAAAATTTTCGTATTCTTTAATGGCTTGCTCGTAGTTTCCATGAATCGAATAGGTAACGGCTAATCGGATTTGCGCTTCTTGAGCTTCGGGTCTGTCCGGAAACTCTTCGATCACCAATTTATAAAGATCAATCGCTTTTTCGTGGATCTTGGGATTCGGATGATAAGATATCATATTCGCGATGCGCATCCTCGCAATCACCGCGACTTCCGTTTTTGGATCGTTGATTACCAATTCGTAGGTTTCCAAAGCCGCTTTTTCCTGCCCTACGTCTCGATGATAATCTCCCAGACGTATGACGATGTAACCTCTTTTTGGAAAATCCTTAAAGTCGTCGATAATGCTTTCGTAAATGGATCTGGCTCTTTCAAACTCATTCAACTCAAAGTAAGTTTCCGCTTGACTAAAGAGAATATCTGGATCTTCGTCAAACAAACTATAATCACGATTTCTCGCTCTATCAAAATAGAATTTCGCTTTCTTGTAGTCCTTTATTCGGTAGTAATTGTCGCCAAGATGGTAGAGCGCGCGAGTGACGTGAATAGATTGCGGGTATTGTTTGATGAAGTATTCCAACTCGTCGATGGAACGGCGATAATTTACAGTGTTTTTAAACAGTAGTCCAAGGTAATACTGAGCGTCTTTCGCGTAGACGCTATCCGGAAATTTGCGAATCGTTTCGCGAAAATAAGATTCCGCCAAATCGTTGAAATTCACCTGCATGTAGTTGTAGCCGATATTGAAATAAGCTCTTTCCAAATCCGGCAGACTGAGGTTATTTCTCTCGGCGTGAGAAATAGCGAAACCGTATTCTTGAACGACGAAGTTAAAACCTTCTTCGACGGGCTTTTCCAGATATTGTTGGTGGTAAGAGTCGGCGGCGCGGAACAATGACCGAACGCCGATTTCGCTATTTGGCGACGCAATATTCACGGCTTTAAAAAGTTTTGCCGCGGAAACCCAGCGTCCGTTTCTAAATTCCCCTTCGGCTCTCACATATAAACTCCGCAAGGTTGCCTCATTGGGGTCGTCCTTTTTTTCTTGAATATAATTGGCAACCTCGCCACGTTCAAAATCTAAATTTTGAGGACGATATTCATAGTCGATAATCGCTCTGTAAGGGTTTTCTCGATAAGAAATTTCGATGTTGAGAAAATCCTTAGCGGCAATCAAAGAAAAAATAAGACCTTCGTCGCTCTGCGTAAATTCAATCTTTCTAATCAAGTCCGAAATAAAAGTATCGATTTTTGTTTCGGGAATAAAACGCGTGTCATTTAAAACAAACAGCGCTTGATAATAAGGCACCGTCACGACATCGTATTTTAAATCGGGATTTTTTGAAAAGAATAAGATGAGTCTCTCTCCTTTGTCTGTTTTCATTTGAGAAACCGCGTTCAGAATATTGTAATCTGCCGTAACGCTTGGGGCGGGTTTTATGGTAGCGCTGAAAAGAATCGCTAATTCAGGCTTATCTTCATTGTTTGGTTGAACCGTATATTTAAGATTGGTTTGCAGCGTTTCCAGCAAAAACCAAGTCTCTTCCTCGCCGGCTTTAATCAATTGCCCACTTTTGAGCATTTGATTATAGAAATCAACGTCAATTTTATTCTGAGTCGCTTGTGTTTCTCGGAATTTGAATGTTACAAATCGGCGCGCCAAGTTTTCAACGATCTCAAATTCGGGTTTCTTATCAAAACTAAAAAGCAACAAAACGCCTTCCCGAGTTACTGTCACGTCAAGTTTTTTGACTCTGTTCAAAGCGATTTCGTCCGCGGTTGCATCGCTCTCTTGAGAGAAAGCGGGAAAGGCTAGAAAAGCAAACAGTAGGAAATAAAAAATAAATCTGAGGAACATAATATTCACAAACAAACTATTGAATTCTTTCTTTTAAAGATCCTTATAAATATTACTTTGCAATAAACGTGCATCCGGTTTTTTGATTTAAACGCCGTCATAACAACGTCTGCGCGCCCAAACCAGCCGGCGCTTTGAACAAAACTTGAAGACGAAAATTTAGTTCGCTTCGGGGTTATGTTCAGCTTGTTTTTTAATGGAGTCGAAGATAAATTTGCGCAACCACTTAAGATCGTCCCACATCTGCGGAAACGCCGCCGGATTTCGAAGCAGATAAGCGGGGTGATAGATCACCGCCAAAGGGTAAGAATTATAGCTGTGAATTTTTTTGCGCAAAGCTCCCAGCGGTTTATCGGCGCCAAGTTGCAGAAGATTTCGCGCCGCGACGGCGCCAACGGCAATGATCAGTTTGGGTTGGATTAAAGCGATTTGTTTTTCGAGGATAGGCGAGCATTCTGACAATTCGTCGCTTTCGGGATTGCGATTGCCCGGAGGTCTGCATTTGACGGCGTTTGTGATATAAACGTCTTCGCGATTCAAGCCAATCGAGCTAATCAATGGAGTTAAAAGTTTTCCGGCTTTGCCCACAAACGGCAAACCTTGAATATCCTCTTCTTCTCCCGGACCTTCGCCGATGAACATAATCTTAGCGTTCGGATTGCCTTGCCCAAAAACGATCGACTTTCTGCGCAGAAACAATTTGCATCTTTGACAGCCGCTAATCCTGAGCGCCAAAGAATCCAGATTTTGCGCTTCTTCGATTGGCAAAACCACCTTAGCTTTCGGGGGCGCCGGCTCGACGATTTCAGGCTCCGCATCAAATTTGTGTTTCGCGTAAACTTTGGAGGCGATTTCGGCTTTCGCATCCGTTCCTCTTTTGAATAGAGCTTCAATATCCCGCAGTTCTTCTTCGCTAATTTTTTCTTCAAACAACCACGACGATGTTTGTCTCAACGCGAGAACTTCTTTCTCCAAACATTCAAAAATATCCATAATGCTAACCCGAACAAGAAGCCGTTATTTTGCGTTTCGCCCTATTACAAGTCTAGAAGAAACTTCACCCATGTTTTTGACTTCGATCATTTTAGGTTCTTCAAAATCGAAATATTCTTTAGTCATGTTATATGTCGCGTCGGAAACGTTGATTCTTCCAACCTTGCCGTGGCTTTCCATTCTGCTGGCAAGGTTCACGGAGGTACCCCACGCGTCGTAACTAAATTTATTGATTCCAATCACGCCGGCGATTAACTGACCGGTATGGATTCCAATGCGAATTTCAAAGTCTGCGATATTTTGCTCTTGCCGAGCGGCTCTTTCTTTTTCGCAACTGATGTATGAGAGAATTTCCAAACAGGCGCTGATCGCGTCGTAAGCGTGAGTTTCATTGGCTTCGGGAATCCCCGCAACCGCCATGTAACCGTCTCCAATCGTTTTTATTTTTTCGACATTGTGCTTCATAAATATCTCGTCGAAGATTGTAAAGTAATGCTCGAGCATCTCCACAATCCCTTGCGCCGACATATTAAGAGTTTTTTTGGAAAAACTCGCCATATCAAAAAAGATGACGGTTGCCGATTCGTACTTCACAGGCTCGACGTGCCCGTAGATTTTCAATTCTTTTGCCACCATCTCCGGCATAATATTCCCCAACAACCTCTCGGAAAACTCCTTCTCTTCGTTCAAGGTGTTATTCATGCGGTGAATGATATAGCCCGTAAATAAAATTACCGCAGCATAATTAGAACTCATGTCCAACATAATGTCACTGGACAAGTTCATGGCTCCGTAAAAATTAGGGTCGTTGTATTTCATAAACTCGGGGAGATTAAATTCCGCGTAAAACAAAAAGAGCACCGAGAAAATATACAAAATGACCGTGAACAGGCGATCACGATTGCTCTCCGCAACAATCAAACAAAACATAGTTCCCAAGACAAAATAATATTGGGAGCCGCCCCGTGAACCGTAATTCAAAATAAACGAACAGCCCAAATAAATGATGATCAGAAAAGTAAATGGCCAATATAATTTTTTGACCGGAATCGATTTGAAACGCGAAAGGAACCAAAGCACGAAAAATAACGCCGAGGAAGAGATATTGTAATAGGCGACGGAAGGGTTTGCCAGCAACAATAACGGAATTACTCCCAATATATTCGTGACCCCATTGAAAAAACAGAGGAAATTAAACAAACGGACATTGGCTGGGACTTGAACCGGATAATCCGTGATACAAATAATAACCCATGAAATGAGTTTGAAGACGCCCTTCCTCTCACCTAAATTTATTCTCGTTTTGCTCATAATGAATTATGCGAAGGCTAATAAAAAAGTTCGAAAATATGATTTTTAATCAAAACTGTAAAGATAAAAGAAACACCCTAAAGTATAATCATAACGAAATAAACAAGGCGGAAAATTGAATTATTTTGGAATTACCGAAAAAAGAAACCAGTGATTGATTTCTTGAAGCTTGAAAAAAAGAAAGGCTCCGATTAAGGAGCCAAGTTGGAGTGAAAATTAAGATTTTTTTAGGAGGGAGAATTAACTGAAATCGTATACTTTGATTCCCGGCGGTTCTTCGTTGAATTCATGGTCGATGGTCACGTAAAATTTGCCGTTCACCACGGTTAAGCTGGACGCGTCGCCGGCATTTTTTAAGCCCATCGATTTTTCAATCTCGCCCGTCTTTTGGTTGACTTCTAAGATACTAACGTAGTTTTCGGTGAGAGCGTACAATTTGCCGTTATCGAAATCCAAGCCGGAAATCATGTATTCTTTAACGGAGCGCGCGTTTTTCTCGTTGGCGTTCAGTTCGATTTCACCGATATAGACGCCTTGCTGGTCGATAATTTGGATGATGTGCTCTCCGCTTGAAATATAGATGAGTCCATTTTCGGGGCTCACGGCAAGTGCACTGACTTCGGTTTCGGCAAGTTCCGCCGGAAAGGAAATATCTCTCACTTTATTCCACCGGTTATTCGCTTCTTCCCAAACTTGAATCGTGGGCATTTCGCCGGCGACGTATACTTTTCCGCGAGCAAAATCGAGGGCTTCAGAGCTGCCTTGTTTAAAAAGCAGCGGGCTATTGTCGATAAAGCTCATGCTCAACACGCCGTTAAGGTTTTTATTAAGTTTGAAAACCTCGGTTTGGTCGGTCAAAACATAAAATAATTCCTTTTCTTTATCAAACTTAATGCCCGAAGGTTGCTCGATATTTTTAGGCATGTAGATAATTTCTGAAGGCGCTTTCATTTCGAACAATTCAATGGGCGAATCGTCCGGCTCGAATACCTGAGCGTCGCCCGAGTCAAAAATTTCCGCCGTCGTAAAAACGATATGCACGCCCGATCTGGTGAAAATCAAAAAACTCAATAAAGCTACAATCAGAGCCGGAGCGGTGATCATCAAAACAGTCTTATTTTTCATTTTATTCCTCATAATTTTGGGTTAATCATTACGAACCTTTGAAGGAGCTCGTTTGTTGAAAAAATTCTATTTTTCCTAAAAAAGTAAAGAAAATTTGAAGAAAAAATGTGAAATTGGTGAAGTTCATTTCATTATCGGCAATAAACCATTAATTTCAGTGAACTGGCGCTTAAGAGACTTTAAGTCTTCTCAAGTCTGATTTTAAAACGCCTAAGCGCGGCTTCGATGCAATAGTAAAATCCGCTCGAGCGTTATATTGAGCTTCTCTCAATTTCAAACCATTAAAAACATGAAAATAAATCGCAGAAAGTTAGTCAAAACAGGAGGCTTGGCGTTATTAAGCGCGCCTCTATTACAAAGTCAAAATCTCATTGCGCAATATTTGTTTGCGGATAATTCGAATATTAGGCTTGACGCTCAAGAAACGGAAATCGAGATTTTCAAAAACAGGCCTAAAACTACGATTTGGAGCTTTCAAAAAAATATCTTTGCGCCGATGATTAAAGTTAAGCGTAACGAAGAAATGCGAATCATCGCCAAAAATTCCGTCGATAAAACTATGGGAGTTCACTGGCATGGAATTCGGTTGGAAAATAGCATGGACGGCGTTCCCGAGTTGACGCAAAAGTCTATTCCGCTGGGTGGCGAGTTCAAATATACCTTTTCTTCTCCCGACGCGGGAACCTTTTGGTATCACACGCATTCCAACAGCGTCGAGCAAGTCAGCCGAGGTTTGGTGGGGGCGTTAATCATCGAAGAGGACAAACCCTATCCTGCCGACGAGGATGTTGTTCTTCTTATGAACGACTGGCTTTTAACGGAAAATTATCAACTTCAAAGCACGTTCTATTCCAATCATACGTGTGCGCATGAAGGTCGAATTGGAAACGTGCTGGCGGTTAATGGAAAAAACAATCCCGAATATGCTTTTAAGCCAAATTCAAGGATTCGCTTTCGTTTGATTAACGCCTCCAACGCCAGATTTATTGCTCCGGCTTTTCCGGCGCTGGAAAATATTCAACTGATTGCTTTAGACGGACATCCCGTCGAACCCACGCCCTTCCAACAGGTTGTACTTGCTCCGGGAATGAGGGCGGACGTCGTCGCCGACATGCCGGCTCAGAGCAAACAACTTAAAATTTACGACAATTTTTACGGCAAACAAGTCCCGCTCTTTGAACTAAAAATTCAAGGTTCTCCGGCGCGACCTAAAGCCTTGGGCGCCAAAGTCGAAAAGTTGGAGGAAAACCCAATCGCGCAACCTGATTTGAGTAAAGCCGAAACCCATACGATTTCTTTGGACGGAGGGGCAATGTCGCGCTCGATGATGATGGGCATGTTCTCGGGAGTGTTTTGGACGATTAACGGCAAATCCATGACGGAAGACAGCCATTACAAATCCCCGATTCTCAAATTAAAGCGCAACAGCTCGCATATATTCAAAATCACAAATACCACGGCGTTTGAGCACCCAATCCATATGCACGGGCATACTTTCAAGATCCTCTCCCGCAACAAAACCAAATTGGACATGCCCTATTTTACGGACACCGCTTTGAGCTTCCCAAATCAAGAAGTCGAGATTGCTTTTGTCGCCGACAATCCGGGACTATGGATGTTTCACTGCCACATTTTGGATCATCAGGTTTCCGGAATGATGGGCGTGATCGAAGTCGCTTAACTTAGTTTAAGAAATCTGGCTGTCTGCAATGAAATATCAATAATGATTTCGCGAAAAAAATGCCCACACCCTTCCAAGTGGCGTCGATTGGAGACGCCTTAATTTGCTTAACCCCCGAAACTCCAAGCGACCTCAGGCATAGTTCATAGTTACTGCGCAAGCCTGTCGGCGCGGAGATCAACAGTTTGATCGGGCTGTCCCGCTTAGGCTTCAAGACTTCGTTTATTACGGAATTATATGATTTCAATGATTTAATAACAAATAAAGGAGAATGATATGCAAGATAGAAATATGGTTGGTTGGTTTGAAATTTATGTGGAAAATATGCCGAGGGCGAAAAAATTTTATGAGGCTGTCTTCGATGTTAAATTGGAACCTTTGCCAAGCCCTGCCGTTGGCGAGCAACTTTCGGAAATGCTGGTTTTTCCGCAGAATATGACTAATTATGGCTCCGGGGGAGCTTTAGTCAAAATGGAAGGATTTGATTCCGGCAAAAATAGCGTGATTATTTATTTTTCATCCGACGATTGCGAGGTTGAAGAAAGTCGAGTGATTCCAAACGGAGGGAGTATTCTGCAAAGCAAGTTTTCAATTGGCGAATACGGACACATCACGCATTTTAAAGACACGGAAGGAAATATTATCGGTCTGCATAGCATGAATTGATTTTAATCTCGTTGAGAGTCCTTTATTTTGGGTTGCGTTCATTTTTAATTTCAAACCGTTGGGGGGGGTATAAAGCTTGGATTATCCACAACCCGCAGTTGAAACCGCAGACTCGATGACTTAACAACTCAAGGCGTCTTATTAATCTTAATCGCACAGTTAGAATCCATGTTTGGGATTCATTAGAAACGTATCATTCCTCAATTCGCATCAAGTTTACTCCGTTTCGCGGAAGCCTAAGTTTCCGTAGCGGTGGTAATTCTCGCTCACGCTTTGCTCCTGCAAGTAATAGATCAGTTCCAAACGACCGTCGTCTAAAGGTTCATGGTCGATGATTCCCAATCCATACTCGGCGGCTTTGAGTCTGAAATTTGCAGAAACGGAATCTTTGCCGACGGCGCGGACAAAACAAGCCGAACCAAAATTTTGGCTCGATTTGGCTTCGTCTTCCACCGCAAAATCAAAATCTGCGGCTAAATCGGCGCTAATATCTTTGAAACCGCAGCTCGGATCGAGCGAAACTCTCGGCTTTAAACCACACAAATAGGCGGCTCCCAAAATCTTTAAGCAAGATTCCTTAGAAACTGAGGCTCCAATTCTCAGCATAAACGGCTTCATGCCGGTGCGATAAAGAAGCAAATTGTCTTGTCCCAACACCTGCGATTCATCAAATTGTCGGTTAAAGTAGTTTTGCGTCCACCACGCATAATTTTTAATCGTTTTTTCGGCGCTTTTAAATATGTCTTTTCGCAGAGCCGTTGGCGTTTCCGCGCTTTTTTTCGGGTCGGCTTTCACGTTTGAAATATTCAAAAGTTGGACGAGATAATTAGGCCCGCCCGCTTTAAGACCGCTACCGTAAGCGGATTTGGATTTCAAAAACCCGCCGAAAGGCTGCCTTTGAACGATGGCGCCCGTTATACCGCGATTCACATAAAGATTGCCGGCGGCAACGCTTTTTTTCCACGCTTCGATTTCTCTTTCGTCGAGCGATTCCACGCCGGAAGTCAAACCAAACTCAGAATTTACCAAACTCAAAGCGTGGTTAAAACTCTCGGCTTTCATAACCGATAAAACCGGACCGAAAAGCTCCTCACGATAACATAGGGACTCCTTTTTCACGTTCCACTTCACGCCCGGAGAAACCAGCAGCGGGTTATTATCGACAATCTTTGGTTTGACGAGCCATTCCTCGCCTTTTTCCAAACTCTCGATCGCCTTTTTGAGTTTGCCTTGCGGAGCGCTAATGACCGGACCAAGATGATTTTCAAGTTCAAACGCCGAACCCGTCATCAAACTTTCAGCCATATCCTTCAGCTTTTCCTTGAATTTAGGGCTTTCGAATAATTCTTTGTCGAGAATCAACAAAGAAGCCGCCGAACATTTCTGACCCGAATTTGAAAAGGCTGAGAAAACCGCATTTTTAACCGCTTGATCCCAGTCCGCCATCGAAGAAACGACGATTGAATTTTTGCCGCCCGTTTCAGCCGAAGTTGGAATATCCGGTCGCGTAGCCATAATTTTATAAACGGTTTCCGTACCTCCCGTAAAAATAATCTGCTTCACGGCTTCATGCGAAGTCAGCGTTTGTAAATCTTTGCCTTCCTCGCAGTTAATCATTTGCAACGCGGAAGCGGGCACGCCGGCGTCGCGGCAGCATTTGACAAGCTCCCAAGCGACCGGCATGGCTTCAGGCGCCGGCTTCAGGATAACGCTGTTACCTGCGGTTAACGCGGAAACAACACCGCCAAGCGGGATCGCGGCGGCGAAATTCCACGGCGTAATCACCAAAACCACGCCTTTTGCCGAACATTCAAAATCCCCCTGATCCTTCAACTTCTTGAAGCTATAGGGATAATATTCGGCAAAGTCGATGGCTTCGGTAACCTCGTTGTCTCCTTCAGGAAAAACTTTACCCGTAACTGCCGCCATGCAGCCGATTAAATCTCCGCGCTTTATTCTGAGTTGTTGCGCAACGTTGGAGATCAACTCGGCTCTTTTTTCCCAATCCACTTGCCGCCAACCATCGGGGTCATTTTGCGCGATTTCCATGGCTTTTTTGATCTCTTGTTCGCCTGAAAGGTAAACCCGATAGGTGTGTTCTTTGGCTGTCGTATTTGGATTGAAGAAATCGGCATATTTATCCGTCTTAATTTCCTCTGCGCCAATAACCACGGGAATTTCCAGATAACCTTGTTTAAATTTTGACTCCCATTCGAGCTTGATATTTTCTGCCCAATAACGGTTCGCGGTCAAATGAAAATCGGTTTCCGGTTCGTTATGAAAAACGCCTTGTTTCCAAGCGGGGGTAACCGGCGGCGGTGTTTTGGATTGATCCTGTTTGCGAGTCGGGCTGTTATCCAGCGTTTCAATTAGCGCGGCGGCGCTTTCAAATTGATTCTTCAGATAATTCCATTCTTTCGAGCCGTGAACCATCCCAAACGAATGCCGCAAATAATTCTCCTTCGCGGTGTTCTCGTCGAGCCTGCGAATCAAATAGGTAATCGCGTTTAGGAATTGAGAGCTGCCCGCGACCGGAGCGTACAAAATAAAATCGTTGATTTCTTTGCCGACGACTTGTCGGTTTCCTTCGGCGATGCCTTCCAGCATTTCAAAACTCAAATGCTCCTTAATTCCATGCTCTTTCGCCAAATTCCACGCGTAGGCTAGGTCAAACAAGTTATGCGAAGCAACGCCTAAATTAAGCGCGGCAATATTCTCAGGCAAAATCGCTTCTTCGAGGATTTGCTTAAAATTGGCGTCGGTTTTCAGTTTGGAATCAAAAACGGGACATTTCCAACCGTGCAACGCGGATTCCGCCAACTCTTGCTGCAAGTTCGCGCCTTTGACGAGCCTGAATTTAATCGCCGAGCCACCTTCCGCAACACGTTTTTTGCTCCATTCCAACAAGCGGCGGTAGAAATCCAAAGAATCCGGCAAGTAAGCCTGAATCACGATTCCCGCATACAAACCCTTAAATTCAGGCTCGGAAAGCACTTCCGTAAAAATCTCGAAAGTTAGCTCCAAGTCCCTGTATTCTTCCATATCGAGATTCACGAATTTGGCGATTTTTTTGCCGTTGACCAAGGTCGGATTCTCCATGGCTTTTCGGTAGAGCAACGACATGCGCTCTTTGAGCAAATACTTGGAGTAAGCATGCGCTAAAGGTTGCAACTGCGAACAAATCCCCGAAATTTTGACGGAAATATAATTGATATCAGGATTTTCCAGCGCGTCCAAGTAACTCTGGAGTCTGTTCAGAGCTTCCGTTTCACCCAAAACCAATTCGCCCAAAATATTCAAATTGAGCCGCACTTTTTCCTGCTTCCTTTTTTGAATGTGCGTTTTGAGGAAAGATTCTTTGTCATCCAAAATGACGTGCGAAGTTTGCTGGAGAATGTTTTGCTTCAGCAGAATAATCGAAAGCGGGCTAACAATCCCTCCGAAATTTTTGAAAACAAATAAAAGCAGTTTTTCAAAGCCGGAAAAGGATTTTGGAATGCCGTGCTTGTCCAGCAAGTATATGAATTGGTTGACGACGCGCGAGGAGTTTTCTGAACGGAATGCTTGATCGAACAAAGAAACCATAATGTTTTTGGATTTCTTGTCGCGCACCAAAGCCGACAACTTTTCCTGCTGTTTGCGCACCGAAGCGGGAACGGTTGATGCGGAAAGTTTCTGCCACTTTTCCGCAGTGAGGATTGCTTCTTGAACTAACTTTGCTCTTTTTTCTGGGGTCATCATTTGAGAAAGTTGGAAAAAATGTTTTTGGGATCCTTGAAATCAGGACACAAATTTAAATTGTGACCAATTTTTAGCACGTTTGAAAGTTCGTAGAAAAGTTTAAGCGTTGAAAAATCCTCGACGGCAAAGCCCACCGAATCAAACAAAGTAATTTCCTTTTCCGAAGTCCTTCCCGGTTTTAATCCCCGAATAACTTCCCATAATTCCGCCGCAACGCACTCTTTGCCAACGTTTTGGATTTCGCCTTCAATCAAAGTTTGGGGCAAATACTCGACAATCACACGCGATTTTTTGAGGATGTTTTCATCCAACTCCGTTTTACCCGGGCAATCGCCGCCAACGGCGTTAATGTGCAAACCTTCGTAAACCTGATCTACAGTAATAATTTTCATTTTCTCCTTAGAGGCAATCAAAGTGGTAATCACGTCGACTGCGGCGATAGTCTCCTCGACGTTTTTGCAAGGAATAAGTTCAAGTCCATATTTGCCAAGGTTTTTTGCAAACTTGTCCATCGCTTTGGAGTCTATGTCATAATAATAGATGGTTGAAATGTCGTTCAAAAAATGAAAGCTCAACGCCTGAAACTCGCTTTGGCTGCCGCAACCAATCATCCCCATTTTTTTGGAGTTTTTGCGCGTCATATATCGCGCCGCTAAAGAAGAGGTGACAGCGGTTCTGATGGCGGTCAGCAAGGTCATTTCGCTAAAAAGCAAGGGTTCGCCGGTTTTCGCGCTGCTTATTTGTCCGGTCGCCATTACCGTAGGGCGATTCAGAAGGATATTTTTTGGGTGCCCGTTCACATATTTGAAAGCGTGATATTCGTCGTTTGCCGTCGGCATAAGTTCGATCACGCCAAGCGGATAATGGATTGCGTGGCGAGTGGATTTGTCAAATTTCTCCCAATTCTTAAAGTCCTCTTCCATTTGAGCGAGCAGCTTTGAAAAAATATTTTTCAAGCCGACTCTGGCAACGATTTCAATGATATCTTCAACGGTGGTAATAATCATATAATTTTTTGGTTTTAATGTGAATTAAAAGCTAAAAGCCATTATGTAGAAAGCTGCTGCTAGCCTTCCGAAAATATGTTTCAACAATCCTTTTACGGAACGGACTTTCGAAGCGTTTTGAATATTTGTTTTTTCGTTGAGCCAATTAAAATAAGATTCGATTGGTTGTCTTATCTTGCTTATGTCCGCAGAACATATTTTTCGAACATGTTTAAATTTTGACCCTTTTTCTTTTTGGGCGGCGTTATTATTTTCAACTTCAGACTTTTTAGCGTCGGTTTGCAATTGTTTATCAATATAAGCTTTGTCAGCAAAAAGCTTGAGGTTTCGAAGTTCGTAAACTAGAGTTTTGAGTACCTCTAAATCGTGATTAGCCGCCGGCGTTAAAAGGGCATATTCTGGAACAGGGACTGTATTTTGTTTATTCTAACGCAAGGATGTGAAGTTTGCGCCCATAATACCAAACGCCCTTTGAAGCGCAGTAGCCTTTTGACGCTAATTCTTTAGCAACCATGGCTTTATCGCTTCTTTTTTGCTTAGCGATTTCAATCGGAAGAGAATCGATTAAACCGATTTCTTTTTGCATTTGAGCTTTTGGAATATGCTCCTTGAGCATTTCCGAGATTTCTTGAAAGATGTTAGACAAACGATTCAAGCGGTGATTAAACGCCTCGTATCCAGGCATTTTAGGAAAATAAGCCATCAAATGGTTCTTGGCGTAAGAGAAAATATCTTTGACGTTGTTTCGTTTTTGAATGATTCCCCACATAAATACGCAAACGACTTCATCATCAGTGAATGAAAGATCTGCGTGGTTGGCTAATCGCTCGCATGAGTTTCCGAGCCTTTTTTTGAAAAGCTCAAAGATAGTT
>JAWQFJ010029227.1:37500-47500 GCA_034096865.1 Theodoxus fluviatilis | reverse complement strand
AAACATATACACACATGTATACATACACACATACACACGTACACACACCCCTCAAAGCACACACACACACACACACACACACACACACATACACACACACACACCGGGCCTCCCAAGAAATAACAGTTTCCGTCTTTCATTGCTCAGATGACAACTCATGGCCACTGATCAATCAAGCTCGTCTAGGGAAACACAGTTGTCCAAAACTGCCCTCTCTTTTCCATGCACTAGTGGCCGAATATCCGTCATTCTTGGATTTTATAAATCAAAATTCTGTTCTTGCCCTCTTTTTTATAACGTTTTTTTCCGAGAATTTCACTTCCGGTCGCTGCCGTGAAATGCCCAACAAGGACAGTGCGACCCCTCGACCCCTCGACCCCTCTCCTCCTCGGTACGAGAGTCAATGCGAGTGTAGCACCTTACCCAAGACTGACACTCGAAGACTCCTAGTAGCCTGTACTTAATGGACAAATACATCTTGGCTAATATTCAAAAAGTCTTGGCAAAGTATTCTTTGCAAACATTCGGCTCGGCAACTATTGCGCCAAGTCCTGGCAAATCTTTAGCTTCTTAATGACTTGACGAAATCGAGTCAATATCTCGCAAAAGAAGGATATTTGCAGTAAGGCATCGATCGGCACCATTCCTATACTGTCAATGTACAATGGCTGTAAATGTAAACGAAACGACAGATTTTTTCCGCCATTGTGCTCTGAGGGGATCTCACGAATATTATCGCGCCAATTGGTATTGGCATTTCCTGTCGAGCCAATATCCCAAGTCTTGGCAAATATTTGCCAAGTATTGGCGAAATCAATTAAGAACCGGAACACGTGACCAAATATTCAGCGAATATATCCCAAGACCCGGCAAATTTTGATCGAATACTTGGCAAATACCAATTAAGAACCCACTTACAGCTTCGTACGCCATACTAGCCAGCCGTGACGCGACTGCAGTCGTGCGTCTGAACCGCAGTACTGCAGGATTGGGGAGCGTTGCTTATTAAGGCCTTTGCACACTAGGCAACCAAAGTCTCTTGCCACGTTGCTTGCGGCTGGTTGCTTGCCATGTGGCAGGCAATGCTGGAGACTGAGCTCGCATACGCTTCCACTGTGACCTTTCACTTCTCGCCACGTTGTATTTATGGAAGCGTATTAATTCCCGCGCTTGCACTCAAGACGCCCTGCATATCTCCCCTAAAGGCTTCCCCTAGCATGACTGAAACTTAGAGTGACGATGGCAACAGTACTTCGTCATCTAATGATGATGTTGCAGCTGCTGATGCAATACTTATAATTGCCGAGCAAAGTAAAAAGAGAAAAAGATCGTGTTGGTCTCGTGAATGGTTGACAAAACGACCAAGGCATGGTGCCTACTCGTGTCTGCTACAAGAGCTCCTCAACGAGGATCTCAAGGCAACAAGAACTTTCCTTCGAATGAGCCATGAACATTTTCAGGAATTGTTGCAGCTGGTTGGGCCTCAATTAATTAATCAATTTAATCTGAACAGTATTTTCATAACACAGATGCAATTTAAATGTATCGTATTCGTGGTATCAGACAACACTAGCTTTGTACACAATGTCAACAGATGCTTCTGCGTGTAGATGCGTCGACCTCCATTTCCATTTTTAAAATGTAGGAGCTTTCACGACCTATTGATGCATTCAACATACAGCTTTGATAAATTAATGCTGTTCATGGCTTACATTTTCTTTGGATGGGTTTCTAGTATCCCCAAATACAGCGTTTTCTGTGTGAACCGTAGACATGTCCTCCATTTATTTGTGCAATAGTCGCGAGAACGCGAGAACGAGGCTCTAAAATCGCCCGGTGATTGGTGGATTCACAGAGAGTGGAACGCCACTGCCCCCAAAACTAGAACAGGTTTAAACACGAGCAACTCAGTTGCTGGTGGCGTGGAAAGTTGCTTGGAATGCCAGTTTCTTTCAACCGACATCGCACACGAAGCAATGTATGGCAAGCAATCGAGTTGCCGGAGTGGAGTTGCCTCATGTGCGAAGGCCTTTAGCCTACCTAGTTGGCAAATACTAGGCCGGTGTTAACATGTCAAACACTTCACTGCCTTTACATCTGCTTTCATTATGTTGGCATATGTTGACACCGTTCTATTCCTCGCAAGATCTTGCAAGGTTCCTAGCGTAAGCAACGCGCTCCTGATCACAAATCCAGCGTCAAACTTCCTTTCGGATGAGCAGACTTAGTATGAAACTCAGAAATCAGTTATCATATGCTTTTGATATTAGTTGATTGAATTATCTGTCCATCAGGGACTGCATTTTTGGGGTCAATACTCCATCTTCATTCTATTTCCGAGCCGACGTTTTGCACTAATCGATGGGTTCATTGGAGCCAACAAAATAAAATCAACACGAGAACCAGTGTTAACAACAACCAAAAACCTCCACGGAGATTAAGACCATTGAGTATGTCACGGACAGAGTAAACATCCATTGGTAAACTTTCGTGGAGAAATGCAAGCCTTTGCAAATAAAGTAAAGGTAAAAGTGTTGTTTTACATAGCGACTTTCCATCCATATCTGGGTCTCAAATCACTTTACATTTTACCTATGATGATTGGGCCACCTCAAAGATCTTTTACCAGCACCGGACGTCAAACACTGCGGCAGACAGATAGGACTCGCAGTCAGCCACCAGCACATCTCCACTCCCCGGTGAGTATTCCAACACGATGCTATGTTACAGCGGCAAACAAAGGTTCAGTACACGAACGTGTGCCGTTACTCCTCTCACGGGTGCCAGTTTTACTCCTGGATGGGGCAAGGCAACACGTGCTAAGCATCTTGCCCGAGAATGGAACTCTACGGCACGCACACCTGCGAACGCATTACCGCTAGTGCAAGCGCCTGGCGAGCGCTCTGACCACAGGACCAGAGCTTCTGCCATCTGCTGGCAGGCTTTCCATCGGCAGTCCGCCTTGTTGCTGGGCTTTGCAAACCGATTTGAGAGCACTTACCATGTGCATCGATGCTAAGTCATGATCTATGAATATGGTACATCTTATTTCTTAATAACGACAACGGTAAAGCATTTTACTTGCGAGGGTTAGGACTGTGCCATGCTGTCCACCATCCAGAAGCCTGTAAAAGTATGTGTGTGTGTGTGTGTGTGAGAGAGAGAGAGAGAGAGAGAGAGAGAGAGAGAGAGAGAGAGAGAGAGAGAGAGAGAGAGAGAGAGAGTTTAAGACTTTGATATTTTATTGTCATGCCCATTGACAAAACAGTTTACAAAAATCAACGAACAAAACTTACAGTTTACAAAAGTTAACTTGCAATACTCAAGCATAACTCATGAAGAAAAAGTCATGACAGCACAAGCGATTCAAGCAGGCTATGTAACCAAAATGCAAAAAATACAGAACAAAAAGAAATAATAAAAGAAAATCTTGCATGATATGTCAACTGAGGCTCTCTTTATTCCAGAGCAGCCACTTTCAGTTTTTCCGGATCCAAAATGCAAAAAATACAGAACAAAAAGAAATAATAAAAGAAAATCTTGCATGATATGTCAACTGAGGCTCTCTTCATTCCAGAGCAGCCACTTTCAGTTTTTCCGGATCCTCTGACGGGAACGTAGCCACATATCTTCGGTTATGGGTGTAACAGCATTATGTAGATGGTCAGTTTGTAAATACAAACACAGCATGGCGTTGGCACTACCGACTGTCCTTACAAGTTACAGCATACTGTATTTCTGTTGGTTTTTCCAATTCAGTCGTGGATGTGCGCACCCTAAAAACAACAATGAAAAATAAGCACTAGCAATACTTCTCTGTCTTCACAAACTGCAACAATAATACCATCGTCGAACAACAATACTTTTGACAAAAGAACCGGTCAAATAATAATCATATTTGAATGTCATCCACGACATCACACTTGAAGATTCAAAATCAACTATCACAAACTTATTGAAGAAATTACACTTCCACATGGGCAGATTCAGGAAGGTTCTGCATTGCAAATTGACAAATCAACACTGGCCAGTGACGAAATGTTTGGCAACGCATAGCATATATAAATCTAGGTGACACTTGGTGCTGTATGTTTAAAATGAGCGGTTCTTGCAAAGAAGTTAACACAGAAGGCTTAATGCGAAAGAGAGAGAGAGAGAGAGAGAGAGAGAGAGAGAGAGAGAGAGACTTCCTCCTCCTCGTCCACGTCCTTGTCCTCGTCCTCCTCTTCGTCTTCGTCCTCGTCCTCCTCCTCCTCCTCCTCCACCTCCTCCTCCTCCTCCTCCTCCTCCTCCTCCTCCTCCTCCTCCTCCTCCTCCTCCTCCTCCTCCTCCTCCTCCTCCTCCTCCACCTCATCCTCTTCCTCCTCCTCCTCCTCCTCCTCCTCCTCCTCCTCCTCCTCCTCCTCCTCCTCCTCCTCCTCCTCCTCCACCTCCTCCTCTTCCTCCTCCTCCTCCTCCTCCTCCTCCTCCTCCTCCTCCTTTTCCTCCTCCTCCTCCTCCTTCTCTTCTTCTCGTCTTCCTTTTCCTCCCTCTCCTCTTCTCCTCGTCCTCCTTTTCCTTGTCCTCTTCTTAGTCCTCCTCGGCCTCGTCCCCTTCATCATTCTCGTTCCCCCTCCTTCTTACGTCTGCTTCTCCGTTTTGCTCCTGTAAACTCCTGCGTCTAGTGTTGTTGATGTCGCGTCTGCTGCAGGTGCTGCTGTTATTGATAACTCCACGATCGGCCGTCGGACCATGGTGGCACATGACGTCCTTTTCATTATGAGGAAACTATCCATTTTCCTTGCCTTACACCTGCATGCACCGAGTCATCCGATCGGCCATGTTCTATAGCCACACCCTGTGTCCCTAGACCCTGTAGCGCCCTGGTCAGACTTACTATGTCCTCAATGACCCCAGGAAACAGCACCAAGTGCAACGTCCGTTGCCAATGCAGGCCAGGTCACTTCGCGCCATTTTTATCGATGGCGGGAAACGGTCACAGGGGAGATAACTTCCATCAAAGCGGCCGCAGATTGCCGCCAATCCCCTGGTCATCCGGCCGATGACGCATGGACGGAAGTGACCCGGATAGTCCATCTGGCCTGACACCGAGACTTCCGAGGCCATTTGGACCACGGGTGGAGGAGTTTTGACGTCATGGAGTCCGTCAGCACCTCGGGTGTTTGTCCATGACTATTTACGTCGAATGACCGATAGTGAAGCAAGATTTTAATCAATCTTTATTATGTCATTGTAACTGAACATAGGTAAAGGCCGTATATCATGAACTTTTGACCTTCGTGCAGATTCTAAGATCCCCTGCTTTCCCCATTAGATACATGATCGTTTCAGATGTCTTCAAGCAGCTTCAAATGGTAGTGACAACAGTGTGAACTTGGACCGTAGGCTACAGGTAGGCCTAAGCCTCTTGGTCGTCTCAATGAGTGGGGAGTTAAGTTCCTTACATGATCTTATTTACATTTCCCGTTTCAGTTCATCGTGCACGAAGTACACTAGTCTATGTTAATAAATATTTCGTCTATACCCTGGTGTGTCGTTTTTCTTTTCTGTTTCTTCTATTGGAAACAAACATGGAAAGTGTGAATATGGGCATTTTAATCTTGTGGTCTGTTTCAATGTAAACTTTTCCTACAGCCGAGGTCATAGGTGTTTTCATTTTCAAAGCATTTTTCGACTTTGGTTTCACACATCGAACGATCATTTCAGCCGCAAAAGAAGTAGAAGTAACAGTGGGGCCCAACCACAATCGTCAGAAACTACTTCACTGCCAAACTTCTCAAGAAGTTGCAGCGAAAGTTAGAAACTCTGGCAGTGGCACTAAGAGATTAACATCTGAAGTCAATCTAGCTGTATGCACACTGGATATTTTCCCTCTGGGCCTCGACAGAAAGCACGGGGACATCGAACGTCTCGCTGATTAGCAGACTGACGCGAGGCTGCGGCGGCCGGATTTGATGAAGCGGTGGTCGGCGCGTGAATGAACTCGTGTTTGACATCACTCCACGCCAGCAGACGTCGCCCCTGCGTCGGGGTCCGTGCATTTACTCAAGTCTTTGTTCTCAGGGGTTCCCCTCGGAAAGTTATCGCGGCCCGGCATCAACGCCATCGAGATGTTAGAAGCCTGCCTCTTTCTCTCAGGAAGGCGTGTATAAACAACGGTGGACATTTGCAATCAAGGCATTAAAGGGACCCCTGGATCACATGACCCCGCCTGCCTGAGAACACGCCACGAGGTTCAAACTTCCACTGGCGATAAACAAGCGCAGGCGAAGCCACACGGCCCTGTATCGACCTGTCTCTCTGGGGAGCCGAGACTCAAGACGTCTCCAGCAACCAGTGTTGCCATAACTCGACCGCCATGGCACCCGCCCTGAAGTTATGACGTCACAAGCGTCACATCGCTCATGAGTCTGTTGTAAAAATGTTTCTAGCGACGATGCTATGTGAAAGGGAATCTCTCTCTCTCTCTCTCTCTCTCTCTCTCTCTCTCTCTCTCTCTCTCTCTCTCGCGTTTTCTCTTTGCTTTCTCTCTCTCGTGGATTTGTCTCTTGGGTTTTCTCTCGTTTTCTCTTTCTTTTCCTCTTTTTTCTCTCTATTTCTTTTTCTCTCTATTTTTTCTCTCTATTTCTTTCTCTCTCGTTTTCTTTCTCTTTCGTTTTCTTTCTCTCTCGTTTCTTTTTTTCTCGTTTTCTTTATTTTTCTCTTTCTTTCTTGCTGTTCTCTCTCTCACTCGCCTCTTTTTTTTTCTCTCTCCCCCTCTCTCTCCCTTTCTCTCTCCCTCCCTCTCTTTCTCTTTCTTTCTCTCTCTTTCTTTCTCTCTCTTTCTTTCTCTCTCTCTCTCTTTCTCTCTTTATCTCTCTCTCATATCTCTCTCTTTCCTCTCCCCCTCTCTCTCTTTCTCTCTCTCTCTCTTTCTCTCTCTCTCTCTCTCTCTCTCTCTCTCTCTCTCTCTCTCTCTCTCTCTCTCTCTCTCTCTCTCTCTCTCTCTCTCTCTCTCTCATCTGCTACCGCGGCTATTATGCCTTTGCGGTGGCAAGTGCTGCCGCTGCTGAAGATGATAATGGTGGTGGTGCCAGTGTAGTGGTGGTTGTGGTGGTTATGGTGTTAGTGGTGTTTGTGTTGGTGGTGGTGGTGGTGGTGGTTGTGGTGGTTGTGGTGGTGGTGGTGGTGGTGGTGGTGGTGGTGGTGGTGGTGGTGGTGGTGGTGGTGGTGGTGATGGTGGTGGTGGTGGTGATGGTGATGGTGGTGGTGATGCCAATGTAGTGGTGGTTGTGGTGTTAGTGGTGATTGTGGTGTTAGTGGTGTTGATGATGTTGGTGGTGTTGGTGGTGTGATGCTGGTGATGGTTGTGGTTGTGGTGATGGTGGGGATGGTGATGGTAGTGATGTTGGTGGTGTTGGTAGTGATGGTGGAGGTAGTGAAGGTAATGATGATGCTGTTATTAGCGATGGTGGTGGTGATGTTAGAAGTGGTGGTGGTGGTGGTGGTGGTGCTGATGGTGTTGATGATGTTGTCGTTGCTGTTGTTGTTGATGGTGGCGGTAGTGGTGTTGGTGCTGGTGGTGACGGTGATGGTGGTGCTAGGGATGGTGGTCGTGATGGTGGTGATGATGGTAGTGGTGGTGATGATGGTCGTGGTGGTGATGGTGGTAGTGGTGGTGGTGGTGGTGATGGTGATGGTGAGGGTAGTGATGGGGGTAGTGGTGGTGATGGTGGTAGTGGTGGTGGGGATAGTGGTGGGGGTAGTGGTGGTGATGGTGGTGGTGGTAATGGTGGTGGTGGTGGTAGTGATGGTGATGGTGGTAGTGGTGGTGATGATGGTGGTGGTGGTGGTTGTGGTGGTGGTGGTGGTGGTGGGGGTGGTAATGGTGATGGCGATGGTGGTGGTGGTAGTGGTGGTGGGGGTGGTGATGGTGATGGTAGTGATGGTGGCGGTGGTGCTGGTGGCGCTGTTGGTGCTGGTGGTAGTGGTGGTGCTGGTGGTCCTGGTGCGATTGATATAGAGTTGCTAACTTCAGTGGTGCATGTTTTCTTCTCACACGTCCACCAGAGGTTCATTGTGCAGCTGTTCTTCAATACACTTGCAGATAACGCAGACGTCGGGTCAAAAAGTGGACGAGCCTTTCATCCTTACCTTCCTGCCTCCAGGACAGACGAAGGTATCTTCTTCCTTGTGTGTCACCTATTGATCTTGACGCTGGCTGTGATGACTAACACGCCAACACAAGAGACAACATGGGGTCGCCGCGAGCGTGACCTCCACAACGCTCAGACTTGTGAATTGGCTTGGATCAGTGGGTTCAGGGAACAGTCGAGACAAGTTGTGCAGAGAAACTCGCCGTGTTTGATTTATCACTGTCATGCCCACCCATAGACCACGAGAACAGCTCAGAGTGGCAGAAAAAGATGCACGAAAACCAACTGGACAGCTTCACTCGAGACGACTGGTCAGTCGGTGGGACACAATGGACGCTTTTCCAGAACACCGTAGCGTTCCGTAGCACCGGCTGCATTGCTATAAGTAGCAAATGCCAAATGTCACATTCATCCAAAATATGCCTTTAGAATGCTTTCAGTTGTTTTAGAATTTCATAGATTGATAGCTAAAGCGTTAAAACGTATTCATTGAAGTATCTTCCACTAATACACTCAGCACAGATTTTATGCTACATATAAAAAAGCAAGCAAGCAAGCAAGAAAACAAACAAACAAAAACCACAAGAAACGCCGTGCACAGAGCCCAAAGTTAGCAATGCGACTGTTTGCCTTTTCCCTCTGAGTATATTGGAGCAGTGGTCCTACAGGAGTTGGCCAATGAAAAGATGGTTAAATCTACGGTCGATACGAACATTTCCGCGCCAGTCGGAGATGCAAGGACTCAAGTGCTGCTGCAGCCATTGCAAGCTGCTCAAAACGATCGCCAAACCAGACGAACAGTTTCTCTCAGTCTGAGGTGTTTCTGTTTCAAGAGTCGATGAAGATTTATATCCAAATGATATGATTGCCTTTTTTAGACGGAGAATTGTGTGCGTTGCCTACTGTGTATCGACCCTGCATTCTCAAGCTTTCCACTAATTCGAGCCAAGCCAACTCCGTGACACTTTCCTACTCATGAGCAGTTATCCTTTAGTACTTTTGTTACTGATTAATTGTAACGACTCAGTTAATGTTTACTGAAACGGTACTGATAATAGGGAGTCATAGAGCGTCCTTCAGGAATTCCGGTTCAGAATAATCTGATATGTAATGAGGATGCGCGCGCATCACGCATCACGATCACGATGTATGGAATCGAATTGGGTCATATTTCACAAAATAGCCGTCTGACGATTAAATAACCATACATTTAGCATCAGACTTTCCATTTACCCATAAAATAAGGCAAGCATCGCATAACTTGATGTTTTGATTAACTAGTAAGGAAAATCGAGCAATTTAACATGTGAAGCGTGACATCTTTTGGGTCGCCGTAGTCGAAGCAGTTGGTCGACTAAACTACGCCTGAAATGTTAACTGTTTGTCAGTCAAGCCATTTAATTTTACAAATCAGCAGTTGAAACGACATGGTATCATTTTCTTGTGATTACAGTAACGTTAGGACAACGGAAGAATGCAAAAATACTCACCGAACAGGAGTCTGGCAAAGCGTCCGTTTTGAAGGAATGCGTTCAGGCAAGACTTGTGAATTACCATATCGCAGAAACCGGATGTCACGTGACAGCACAAGGTGTGACGTAGAATGCAAGAATGCCTCATTACGATAGAAGATTATTCTTAACCGGAATTCCTGAAGGACGCTCTATGTCTCCCTATTATCCTATTGTCATATTTCAATTCGTCAAAATGTGACGCATTGGAAAGTCAACATTCCATTTGCACTCGTTCTCAGTAAAGATGCTATCATGTCACGAAGAAAATCCAGACACATTATTATAAATCAGGAAGCATTGGTCTGTGCTTACTTAGCAAGAGGAATTTTCATAAGTTTTCATGAAGCCACA
>JAWQFJ010029227.1:27500-32500 GCA_034096865.1 Theodoxus fluviatilis | reverse complement strand
GAGATCGAGTTGTGTTGTACTGCGGCGCGTTGTGTTGGAGATACGCGGGAGCCACACAAGTAAAATACGTGCAGTTTAAAGTTTAAAGCCCTCTCAGACACAGGGAACTACTGGAGGATTTCAACACTGGGGTGATGTGTGCTCTCGCTTCCTGGTCCCTGTGCTCACTTTGGCGGGTGCTCTCTGCAACGTCTGCAGGTTTGTCATCAGAGTTTGAGGGACTTCCGCCAGAAGAGAGTTACAGTAGTCTTGGCGGGACACTATCAAAGCAGAGACCTGGGCCCGTATCCAGAACTGCGAGTTATTTTAACCTCAATTTATCTCTAAACTCAGACGATTCCAACTGTCTGTTCCGCTCTCCCTTGGCTGGAAACCAATATATATATATATATATATATATATAGCAAAGCGCAACCTAGGATCCTCTGACGAGCGTACCTTATCTAACCGATCAAGATAACCCGGGGTTAGGGGATAAATCGAGTGTTAAAAAGATAAATCGCCGTTCTGGATACGGGCCCAGAACGATTCAACCTTTTATGCGGCAGTGAGCCAGCATGGGTTGGAATTCTTCCTATGGAGTGGAATAAATGTTATATGTGTGTCCTATCTGAGTGTCTGTGTTCGTTATCGAGTGTAAATAAATAATGATCATGCTGCTCAGTGATCAGGGGGTAAGGTATAAAGCAGCATGAGACACAGGCGTCGGTGATAAGACGCTATACAAAACCACACCCATACCTTTTTGCTGTCGCTGCTCGACGGTCGCATGGTAGATCGACGAATTGGTTGACTGTAAATTTGCAACTGTTGCTATTACTGCTGGTTTTTGTTGCTGTTGTTGTTTTTGTTGTTGTTGTTGTTGTTGTTTGTTGTTGTTGTTGTTGTTTGTAGACGGGGAAAGGGAGAGGTGTTTGAGGGGGAGTGACGGGATTTCATAACCTTAAGCAGCTGTGACGGAGACAGAAATGTCAGAGGACGCTTGCAGTTAGGTACCAGGACATCTCCGCTCCCTGGGGAGTAGTCCAACCCGATGCTGGCTCATGGTCGCATGCAAGGGTTGATCACACCACGGTGTGCCATGACTGCCCTCACAGGTGCACGGTTTTACCCCTGGATGGGGAGAGACAATGCGCGTTCCACGCCTTGCCCAAGGATGCCACTCAAGGATTGGTGAGATTTCGACCGCCGCCACCGCTTGCTTAAAATAGACTACAGCGGGCGAGAGCTCTAACCTTTGTTTCCCCTGTGGGCTGGGGGTGAGAATAGACACCCTGTGGACTGGGGGTGAGAATAGACCCCCTGTGGGCTGGGGGTGAGAATAGACCCCCTGTGGGCTGGGGGTGAGAATAGACCCCCTGTGGGCTGGGGGTGAGAATAGACACCCTGTGGGCTGGGGGTGAGAATAGACACCCTGTGGAGTGGGGGTGAGAATAGATACCCTGTGGGCTGGGGGTGAGAATAGACACCCTGTGGGCTGGGGGTGAGAATAGACACCCTGTGGGCTGGGGGTGAGAATAGACACCCTGTGGGCTGGGGGTGAGAATAGACACCCTGTGGGCTGGGGGTGAGAATAGACACCCTGTGGGCTGGGGGTGAGAATAGACACCCTGTGGGCTGGGGGTGAGAATAGACACCCTGTGGGCTGGGGGTGAGAATAGACACCCTGTGGGCTGGGGGTGAGAATAGACACCCTGTGGGCTGGGGGTGAGAATAGACACCCTGTGGGCTGGGGGTGAGAATAGACACCCTGTGGGCTGGGGGTGAGAATAGACCCACCGCATCTCCCTATGCGATACGTGGAAAGTGAATGTAACAGGGAGAAAGATGGACGAAATAATTTCATTCAGTTCAGTCAAACAATGAAGTTAACTACGGGTATTGCATTCATTCTCAGCTTCGAAGCTATTGAACTATGTGCTAATCAAGTGGACCTTTGTCATCATTGTCATCTACATCATCATCATGGTCGTCGTCGATGTCATCATCATCATCATCATCATCATCATCATCATCATCATCATCATCATCATCATTAACGTCATCATCACCACCACCACCATCCCCATCATCCTCTCTAACCGCTAGACAACAGCTCCAAGGTCACACACTTCCTCCATGACGACGCCTAACATCTGGCTTGGTCGGCAAGCGAACCATCTCTCTCAGAGAGACAATGCTTCCTGGCAGCTTAACAGCGAGTGCGCATGCGCCGGAACCAGTGCCCCCAGGGCGAAGACCTATGTTTGCGGCCGGCCGTCACGGCCTGCCGGCTCTGATTTTACGGTCACGCACGAGCGCAGACTCGCGTGTAGCAAGAGTAAGATGGATGACCTTATTGTGGCGGGTCACCCGGTGCGCGGCTGGGAGACAGCGGTCTGTCTGTGTCTGGCTTTCCCTCCCAAGTTGGTCCGCTCTTGTCGCCAGTACCAGCGTTGTCGGAGTCAAGTTGTCCTTGTAACGGGGCTCACCCGGCCTGGAGGGAACGAGTGCAGAGATGAAAGTAGTTGGAGGTGGCTGGCTTGATGGAGTGGGAAATGGATTGGATGGATGGATGGATGGATGGATGGATGGATGGATGGATGGATGGATGGATGGATGGATGGATGGATGGATGGATGGATGGATGGATGAATAGATAATTAATACGTAGATGGGTGGTTGGATAGATGGATGAACGGATGAATGGGCGAATGGATAGGTGGATAGATGGAAGGATGGACGGCTATATGAACGGATGAATGAATGAATGGATGGATGGATAAATGGATGGTTGGATGGACGGATGAATGGGCGGATGGATGGATGGATGGATGGATGGACGGACGGACGGACGGATGGATGGATGGATGGTTGATGGATGGATGGATGGACGGATGGACGCACGGATGAATGGGCTGATGGATAGGTGGATAGATAGGTGGATGGATGGGTTTGTGGATTGATTAATGAACGAATAAAAGAACAAAGAATATCAGACGGATCTGGATAGGCGAACCGTTCAAATGCAGTGTGCTGAGTGTGCAATAAGAACGAAATTGCAATAAAAAATTGCAGGAACGCACAACGAGGTATTGAATGGTAATACTTTGACTTTTAGAACTGAAAAGAACTGATGGATAGCGGACATCGCGACGAATTTATGATAGTAGTCTGGATTCATTGTAGACATGGTATCAAGAAACACGGTGTGTGTGTGTGTGTGTGCACGCGCGTGCGCGCACGCTCGCGTATGTGTGTATGTGTATGTGTGTGTGTGTGCGCGCGCGCGTGTGTGTGTCTATGTGCGCGTGAGTGTGTGTGTGTGTGTGTGTATGAGCGCGTGAGTAGGTGTGTGTATGTGTGTGTGTGTGCGTGTGCGTGTTTGTGTGTGTATGTGCGTGTGTGCGTGTGTGTGCGTGTGTGCGTGTGCGCGTGTGTGTGTGTGTGTGTGTGTGTGTGTGTGTGTGTGTGAAATAGTGGTCAGAAGACCATGGATAGTGGGTGTCAATATTTTGATTACTTTTTTAAATTATATTTTTAAATATCATACGCTTGTACATGCATTTTGAACAATTCATCTTCCAAATACTCTCTCTCTCTGCTCTCTCTCTCTCTCTCTCTCTCTCTCTCTCTCTCTCTCTCTCTCTCTCAGACAGAGAGAGACAGAGAATGAGACAGAGAATGAGACGGACACCTAACGGACAGAGGCGGACAGAGAGACAGACATACACACATGCACACATACACCCACGCGCAAGCACACACACGCACGCACACACGCACACACACACACACACACACACAGACACACAGACAAAAAGACAGACACGCAGACCGAATGGCAGACAAACAGACAGACAGACAGACAGACAGACAGACAGACAGACAGACAGACTGACAGACAGACAGACAGGCAGGCAGGCATTCAGGCAGGCAGGCAGGCAGGAAGGCAGGCAGGCTGGAAGACAGGCAGGCAAGCCGACAGGCAGAAAACTAAAGCACTCTGAGCGTGATAACCGAACATGACTGTGGGTGTTCCCGCTATCTCCTCCTGGCGTGCAGCACGCCCCTGCAGCAAGTTTCTTGTTGAGGGCAAGCCGACAACTAGAAGAAAGACAAATGTCAAACAAACAGGCGGAGTGACGAGAAGTTGCTGCTGTTTTGACTAGCTCCCGATAATAAGCTTTTTCGCACGAGAGCACCCCCAAGGTATGGAATTCTTGTCACGTGACCTCTCGCTCGGATACAAGGCCGTGCGGTGACGTCATCGAGGTTATCAAGTGGTCCTCGGTACATTGGCAGCCGTCCCACTGTGACGTGCGTGACGTCATCTTTGTCATCAACACCGGTGCCTTGTTTTAAGGAGTCTCGTCTGCCCTCGTCGCACTGTACCTGTGGAACGGGTCAGCAAACTCTGCGGTGCGTGAACCTGCAGGCGGAATGGCGAGGAAGTGTTTTACGACCAACATGCACTGACGGGGATTACTTTCGCCGGGGTGTCTTTCAGTTCGAACACCGGCGTAAGTATTCGGACGATGATGCAGAGTGACTGCTCTCATCCGAGGAGACTTAATCCCACACTGCCTTGCGCGACCTTCATGACCTCTGCCGGGTGGGATTGCCTCGCACTGCAGACACGAAATACAGAACCAAATGCATACAGAGACCCTTTATTCATTGCCTTTAACGGTACATATTCATCCCTGTTCAGTACTTACGCATATTGGACAAACTAGAGAGCACTCTGAGAGCACAAACCTCCACCGAGGAAGTCACATTTCTCCTCTATGACCTGCGTAGTTCAGTTCATTTTAACGTCTGCTGGAGGTCTCTCAATGCGGAACGCATGCGCCGGCGTCATCAATAGTTTGACGTCATCAATAGTTTGACGTCATCAATAGTTTGACGTCATCAATAGTTTGACGTCATCAATAGTTTGACGTCATCAACTTTGTGATGCGGGATAACATTTCTCTGAATGCTTGTAATTCCAACACGAGATAACGGATAACCTCGCA
>JAWQFJ010029227.1:20000-22500 GCA_034096865.1 Theodoxus fluviatilis | reverse complement strand
TAACGCTCTAGAGGTCAGTGCATGGCCTTTAAATCCGGGTCCTAACCCACCGTTCCTGCCTGAAGGTGATGGATGGGGCGCATGGGATGCTGGGTTGTATCTTGTCTGGGCTGCCTGGTCCCGTTTTGCCCCAGTGATTGGAAACAATCCACACTCGCAGATTTCGGCAAATTATGTTTGCTCGGTGGAGTTTTGTGTGAATGTGTGCGTGTCTGTGTGTGTGTGTGTGTGTGTGTGTGTGTGTGTGTGTGTGCGTGTCTGTGTGTGTGTGTGTGTGTGTGTGTGTGTGTGTGTGTGTGTGGTGTTGTGTGTGGTGTGTGTGTGTGTGTGTTTTTTTTGTTTTGTGTGTGTGTGCACGCGTGTGTGTGTGTGTGCTTGCACATGTGTGTGTACGCGTTCGCGTCAGAGCAAGCGCGCGTGTATGTACGCGCATATGAAATAAAATTCTACAGGGCACGTGCAGACTATGATGTAACACAAAGACAAGATAGTGTATTAACACGAGAAAACACACACACACACACACACACACACACACACACACACACACACACACACACACACACACACACACACACACACACACAAACACACACACACAAACACACACACACACACATCCAAACATACACCCATGCACACACACGCACACATACACACACATACATGCACACATAGACACACACACACACAAACACACTCAAAACATATTCATTCAAAACGCACACACAGTCAAAACGCACGCGCACGCGCGCACATGCACGCACGTACGCACACACGAACACGGACATTCACTCACTCACTCGCTCACTCATTCATTCACACTCACTCACTCGCAAACTTAGATGGCTGTGACAGACATGGATGGCGGCCTGCACTCCCTGGAGTTCTCAAGCACCCCATTCGATTCTGCTTCACAGCGACAACAGAGCAGACAGGGCGAAAACCGCAAAGCCGCGAAACCATTTCTCCCGGCGCTTGCTGGTTAATTAAACCGACGAGTGGCTGAAAGATCTGCCCATTCAATGAGCTCGCTACGCACCAGGAAGCACAGCCTTGAAAGGACCGGAGCATTATCGATCATCGCAAGCAGTTTTTTTCTCTTCCCGCCATTTCCAGCTCGAAAGTTCTCGCCTAGCGTCGTCGTGGCTGATCCCGCGTACTCATTCGAATGGGAACGGTGCAGAACGCCCAGCGCGCGCTAAAGGCCTGCTTTGTTTGACGCAGATGCAGACGGATGGATACAAAACGACACGGCACTCGCCAGCCCAGCCCGTTCCTTCGCTCTGCGCCGCGCTTTAATCAGCGCTAAGCGGGCAGACAGACGGCCGTGATTGAGTTGATTACTGCCCAAGTGGAGACGAAGCGAAATATAAGAAGCCTTTGAGCCAGTAAATCCTCGTTGTCCGCCCTGCAAGTGATTTGTCGTGTGCGATGTCCACAGACAGCGCGACGCCACGCTCTGGTTGAATGAGAGTGTGATGCGGCCATGCGCCTTTCTGGCCAGACGACGAATGTGTGGGGCACAGTGTTAAGTCAGCCTGCACTGTCGTGGTGGAGGGATTCGATTAAATGTCTGTAGCTGCAGAAGTGCGCCTGCTATCGATGATCTGTTGGAACTGTCTCCTGCTTCTGCTTCTGCTGCTGCTGCTGCTGCTGCTTCTCCTCCTCTCCTTCTTCCTCTTTCTCTTTCTCTTCCTCTTCCTCCTCCTCCTCCTCCTCCTCCTCCTCCTCCTCCTCCTCCTCCTCCTTTTTCTCCTCCTTTTTCTCCTCCTCCTCCTCCTCCTCCTCCTCCTCCTCCTCCTCCTCCTCCTCCTCCTCCTCCTCCTCCTCCTTTTCATCTTCCTCTTCCTCCTCCTCCTCTTCCTTTTTCTCCATCTTATCTTCCACCTCCTGCTTCTCGTTCTCTTCATGCTCCACATGCTCCATTTCTTCCTGCTCCTCCTCCTCTTCTCCTCCCCCTATTTCTTCTTCTCCTCGTGTGGCTACTGCATCTACAACTGCTACCGCAGCTACCGCAGCAACTAATAGCACTGCCACCAGCCTTTTGCTAATGCAACCACAGCTTTCTCATCTGCTATGGTTCTCTTTGTCTCTCTCTCTTTTTATTTCTTTCTATCTCTCTCATTGATTTTTCTTTCTCTTTCTCTTTTCTTCTGTCCCCAACCCCTCTCATTGTGCCTTTCTCTCCCTCCCATCCACCTTCTTTAACACGCACAAACACACGTACACGCACACACACACGTACACGCACAAACACACATACACGCACACACACATTCACATAAGCACCGAGAGAGAAAGAGAGAGAAACAGACAGACAGACAGACAGACAGACAGACAGACAGACAGACAGACAGACAGACAGACAGACAGACAGACAGACAGACAGACAGACAGACAGACAGACAGACAGACAGACACAGACACAGACACTCAGAGAGAGAGAGAGAGAGAGAGAGAGAGAGAGAGAGAGAGAGAGAGAGAGAGAGAGAGAGAG
>JAWQFJ010029227.1:10000-15000 GCA_034096865.1 Theodoxus fluviatilis | reverse complement strand
AAGTTCTACTACAGACTACACAGGGTTGCGACAAACTGTGGAATTCCCCAAAACGTTGCACCTTGTTTGTAGTTGACGTAGGGAAAGTGGCTTTCCACAGTTTATATATCTCCGTACCCCCTAACATTTACAAACAACTCGACAGCTCCAATGAAATGTTCGTGCTAAATTATATTTCTTTGGTACTAAAGATCTCAAATTACATAACCAAGAAGTCATCTATTTTCATCGTAAACAAGTGTCAAACAATCATCATAATAACATGTGGGTAATAAGAACAAAACAGAGTCCATATGAATGGAGAGAGACATTTAAGAGGCGGATGTTAAAAGTGCACAACAATACAACAAGAACTAACAAGTAGTATAACTTCTCGTTTATGAATAGTTCTCGCACTCTAGAGTATTCATGTATTCATCCCTGGAGGACAGAAGATTCTGTATCGCCATTGGACAAGTCTTCAGAGGGGGTTAGAGGCATGCAAAACCCACCATTCTATCTAGCTCAAGGAATGTTACAGCGTTCGCTGCGGACTATATGCAGAGCGTCACAGAGGTGAGGTCTATGGTGCATCCCGACTGTGGGTAACTAGACAAGTACATGGCTTTGAGATGTATCGCACTGAGTCTCGGCTCATCACAGAAAGTTCACAGTGTTCGTCAGCAAACAAACTAATGAAAATAGACATAAACACACAAATAAACAGCTCAACGCGGCAGTGACTGCCCCTTCTCGAAAGAAGTTCAGTGGAATAAGGTTACACTCTATTCGATGAGGTAGATTGTGCATCCATGTCTACTAATGACCATTATGCACATGAGACAGTAGTGGTAGTTATAAATTACACCTACTTGGAAGGATAAATGGTGAACCGATGCGAAGAATGTGTATTGATCTGACTGCACTCCAAGATATGGGGGAAATGAAGCAAAATCCTCTTTTGCTTTAATGTGTGCTACGAGAATAAATTTCTTCGGCTTGGTCGGATGAATTAATTAAGAATTTAGGCTTCAAAATATTTTAATCTAGACTTATACATTTGGTTCCTTCGGATATTACAGCACAAAATTTATTTTTTAATTTTCTGTCACGTCATAGTTTACAATGAGTGATATGTTATTACTACTCTCAGATTGACTAAAATGCAATTACACACCCATGATATGAACATTGATTATGTTCTCCAACCACTTGGCATATTCCGCCAGGAAATATTCCCAGTGTCAGTCCAGAGTATGAGATGGAATCGCAGGGAACAATCATAGTTTGATGGGGGGAAAAAGATAACGATGTTGTTGTGAGAAACAAAGCAGCATCTGTTGTGTATTTTCTCTGTAAATATCATGCTCATAAATACCTACACTCACTAATTCACGAAGCATTCCTTCGCGACGTACATACATTTGGCAACAGTTAACAAATCAGGTATTAACTTTTTTTTTAACATCATCCTTCAAACATGGTGACCTTTTCATCAACCCAGTGAACTGACTCTTGTGTAATTGTTGTGAGCTACCCACTACACACACGAACATTTGGCTGGCAGAGTTTTTTACTCGGTTCTGTTGTTCGTATGTGTCATTTGCTTCTTGAGGCCGTCGTACACGAGGCGGCTTTACCCTGGCAATCTCGCAAGCGTCATTGTGGCAGCCAATCACGGCTGGCAATAGTGGAGCAAGCGTCATTGTGGCAGCCAATCACGGCTGGCAATAGTGGAGCAAGAGCGTCAATAGCGCTCTGTCATTGGGAGATTTTTTTGTCAGTCCGTGTGTGGCGTGTGGAATTGCCTCGTGTGCGAAGGCCTTTATTGATGTGTGCTCTGCCATTGGAAGATTTTTTTGTCAGTCCGTGTGTGGCGTGTGGAATTGCCTCGTGTGCGAAGGCCTTTATTGATGTGTGTGGCGTGTGGAATTGCCTGGTGTGCGAAGGCCTTTATTGATGTGTGTGGCGTGTGGAATTGTCTGGTGTGCGAAGGCCTTCAGTGACGTGTGTGGCGTGTGGAATTGTTTCCTGTGCGAAGGCCTTTATTGATGTGTGTGGCGTGTGGAATTGCCTGGTGTGCGAAGGCCTTTATTGATGTGTGTGGCGTGTGGAATTGTCTCCTGTGCGAAGGCCTTTATTGATGTGTGTGGCGTGTGGAATTGCCTGGTGTGCGAAGGCCTTTATTGATGTGTGTGGCGTGTGGAATTGCCTGGTGTGCGAAGGCCTTTAGTGATGTGTGTGGCGTGTGGAATTGCCTGGTGTGCGAAGGCCTTTATTGATGTGTGTGGCGTGTGGAATTGCCTGGTGTGCGAAGGCCTTTAGTGACGTGTGTGGCGTGTGGAATTGCCTGGTGTGCGAAGGCCTTTATTGATGTGTGTGGTTGTGGAATTGCCTGGTGTGCGAAGGCCTTTATTGATGTGTGTGGCGTGTGGAATTGTCTCCTGTGCGAAGGCCTTTATTGATGTGTGTGGCGTGTGGAATTGCCTGGTGTGCGAAGGCCTTTATTGATGTGTGTGGTGTGTGGAATTGCCTCGTGTGCGAAGGCCTTTATTGATGTGTGTGGCGTGTGGAATTGTCTCCTGTGCGAAGGCCTTTATTGATGTGTGTGGCGTGTGGAATTGTCTCCTGTGCGAAGGCCTTTATTGATGTGTGTGGCGTGTGGAATTGCCTGGTGTGCGAAGGCCTTTAGTGACGTGTGTGGCGTGTGGAATTGCCTGGTGTGCGAAGGCCTTTAGTGATGTGTGTGGCGTGTGGAATTGCCTGGTGTGCGAAGGCCTTTATTGATGTGTGTGGCGTGTGGAATTGTCTCCTGTGCGAAGGCCTTTATTGATGTGTGTGGCGTGTGGAATTGCCTGGTGTGCGAAGGCCTTTATTGATGTGTGTGGTGTGTGGAATTGCCTCGTGTGCGAAGGCCTTTATTGATGTGTGTGGCGTGTGGAATTGTCTCCTGTGCGAAGGCCTTTATTGATGTGTGTGGCGTGTGGAATTGCCTGGTGTGCGAAGGCCTTTAGTGATGTGTGTGGCGTGTGGAATTGCCTGGTGTGCGAAGGCCTTTATTGATGTGTGTGGCGTGTGGAATTGTCTCCTGTGCGAAGGCCTTTAGTGATGTGTGTGGCGTGTGGAATTGCCTGGTATGCGAAGGCTTTATTGATGTGTGTGGCGTGTGGAATTGCCTGGTGTGCGAAGGCCTTTAGTGACGTGTGTGGCGTGTGGAATTGCCTCGTGTGCGAAGGCCTTTAGTGACGTGTGTGGCGTGTGGAATTGCCTGGTGTGCGAAGGCCTTTAGTGATGTGTGTGGCGTGTGGAATTGCCTGGTGTGCGAAGGCCTTTATTGATGTGTGTGGCGTGTGGAATTGCCTGGTGTGCGAAGGCCTTTATTGATGTGTGTGGCGTGTGGAATTGTCTCCTGTGCGAAGGCCTTTATTGATGTGTGTGGCGTGTGGAATTGCCTGGTGTGCGAAGGCCTTTATTGATGTGTGTGGTGTGTGGAATTGCCTCGTGTGCGAAGGCCTTTATTGATGTGTGTGGCGTGTGGAATTGTCTCCTGTGCGAAGGCCTTTATTGATGTGTGTGGCGTGTGGAATTGTCTCCTGTGCGAAGGCCTTTATTGATGTGTGTGGCGTGTGGAATTGCCTGGTGTGCGAAGGCCTTTAGTGACGTGTGTGGCGTGTGGAATTGCCTGGTGTGCGAAGGCCTTTAGTGATGTGTGTGGCGTGTGGAATTGCCTGGTGTGCGAAGGCCTTTATTGATGTGTGTGGCGTGTGGAATTGTCTCCTGTGCGAAGGCCTTTATTGATGTGTGTGGCGTGTGGAATTGCCTGGTGTGCGAAGGCCTTTATTGATGTGTGTGGTGTGTGGAATTGCCTCGTGTGCGAAGGCCTTTATTGATGTGTGTGGCGTGTGGAATTGTCTCCTGTGCGAAGGCCTTTATTGATGTGTGTGGCGTGTGGAATTGCCTGGTGTGCGAAGGCCTTTAGTGATGTGTGTGGCGTGTGGAATTGCCTGGTGTGCGAAGGCCTTTATTGATGTGTGTGGCGTGTGGAATTGTCTCCTGTGCGAAGGCCTTTAGTGATGCGTGTGACGTGTGGAATTGCCTGGTATGCGAAGGCTTTATTGATGTGTGTGGCGTGTGGAATTGCCTGGTGTGCGAAGGCCTTTAGTGACGTGTGTGGCGTGTGGAATTGCCTCCTGTGCGAAGGCCTTTAGTGACGTGTGTGGCGTGTGGAATTGCCTGGTGTGCGAAGGCCTTTATTGATGTGTGTGGCGTGTGGAATTCCCTGGTGTGCGAAGGCCTTTAGTGACGTGAGCTCTGCCAGTTTTCTGTGCAAATAGCGAGTTGTGCGGAGCACAGGTCACTCGAAAAATTACTCGTCACTGCTTCCGTCACTAATGATGCCGTGATACCATAATTATTAGATTCAATGTATGTACCCCAAAAATGGATCAATTATTCTTTGCTGTAATCAAATTTCCCACTAGAAAACCGATAGAAGCTTTAATTCTTTTTTTTAAGTAAAGGTAAAGGTGTGGTTTTATATAGCGACTTACACCCTTTGTCTGGGTCTCAAACCGCTTTACACTTTACTCCCTGATCCCTGGGCATCTTGATCAATCCTCACTTGTCCCTCACAACAAACATAGTGACAGACTTTTAAGACGCACACAGTCAGGTACCAGCACCAACTCCGCTCTCTGGGGAGTATTCCAACCCGATGCTGGCGCTTGGCCGCATACAAGGGTTAATCGCACTACGTTTTTGCCCACATTGCCCTCACAGGTACCCGGTTTTACTCCTGGGTGGGGAGAAGCAATGCGAGTTAAGCATCTTGCTCAAGGATGCAATTCTGGGAACCGCGCAGCTTCGAACGCCATACCCACTGGCCGCAAGCGACTGTAGGTCCAGCGCGCTAACCACTCGGCCACATTCTTATCCCATTCATTTCGACGTAAATGCACGGTTCATTCCCAGATCCTGCAAGATTATCGCATCGGTTTTCTATCTTCTTTGTGGAGTTGTCT